>RJWT010001211.1:0-50772 GCA_004365215.1 Cuniculus paca | reverse complement strand
TCTGGGTTGGAAGTTTTTTTCTTTCAGGACTTGCAATACTTCACTCCAGCCTCTTCTTGACTTGATGGTTTGTGTTGAGAAGTCTGCCGTGATTCTGATGGGTTTTCCTTTATTTCCTTTCTTTTCTCTAACAGCTTTTAATATTCTGTTCTTGAGTTCAATTTCTGGGATCTTGATTATTGTATGTCTGGGTGTAGATTTGTTTTGGTTATGGCTAGCTGGAGTTCTATAGGCCTCACTTATTTGGATGTCACTTTCTTTTTCCATGCTTGGGAAGTTCTCAGAAATTATTTTCACTACTCTCTTCCACCGCTGCGCCTCTTCACTGAGACCATGCTTCCCCAGGTTCAACAGCTCCTCTGGCTCCAGGCTAAGGTGCTGCCAGCCACCACCTTCTTCTTCATTTAAATTCTTCTTTTTATTCTCTCTGTGGGCTTTGAGTCATATTTTAGATTCTCCCTGGTCCAGGGGACCCACTTCCTTCCTTCTTGTCCTCTCCATGATGTTATATTCCAGCATCTGAACTGTTTCTCTCACAGAGACTGTTTACTCTGCTGCTTACTGTTCTGCCATCTTTCTGGAAGCTGATACTTTTTCAGTCCTTTAAAACTGTGTGTTTCGCCTTTTGGTAGCCTTGTGAGTATTTGTTGAATGCCAGAGGCCAATAGGCTTTTAGTAATGTAGTGGTAAGCTGTGGAGGAAGAGGAAGCATTCTAGTATCCTAGGATTAAGTCTCAATCTTTTGGTGCCCTTGGGCTCCTAAACCATTGACTTCACAAGTACAGAGGTCATTCTTAGGTCTTAGAGGTCACTCTCACATTCTTTCAGAGCCTTCTCCATTCTCAGTGATGCAAGTTCTCCTTCATGTCAAATCCCTCTCATGTCTGAACCTCTCTGATGGCTTCTTTTACTAACCTGAGAAAACACTGCTTTGAAAACACTGCATAACTTAATTCCTTGAGCTTGGCCCACCCGATACTCTCCCTGTTTTAAGGCCACCTAATTAATAGTCCTAATTAAATCTGCAAAATTCCTTTTGCAATGTAACAATTACAGGAGTAACAACAGGAGGAGGTCATGACAGCATCTTAGAATTCTGCCTACCACACAGGCCACCTATATAATCTTCTTTGTTTTTGTGAACAATTCTTTAAAAATATAAATAATATAATGAATTGTAAACAATTCATTAAAAATATTAAAAAAATTTCCAGCTTACAGGCCTTTCAAAAACAGATCACTAGCCAGATTTGGCTCACAAATCAATGTGCATAAGAATCACCTGCAGTGCTTGTTAAACTACAGTGAAATGTAGTCAACAAGTTTGGGACAGGGACAGGAAATCTGCACTTGTAACAAGTTCCAGGCAATGTGGGTGCTGGTCCAAGGATTACACTTTGAGAACCAACTGTTTTCAGGAAACTTAGCAAGTGATCTGCAGCTCATCATCTATCAACTTAGGACATTTATTACAAGATGAAACACACCACATCTTTGTTAAAGATCAACTTTGCTGAATAGCAGCAACTCATCAAGACCCATATGAATTACACAAACTAAGGATTTAATCAAGATTTTTATGCTTGAGACTAGAACAATGTGTACATACCCTCATGATTATCACAGATATCCACTGCACAGGTTTTGCTGACTGGGTATTGTTTGTTTATATATAGGAAGGGTTGTGTATGTATGTTTATGAAAGAAGTAATGGGTTTGATTTTAATAAGTCCTAATAAATAAATCCAATAATATTAGAAACTGTAATACATCAAATAAGAAATAAAACTGGGAGGAGGAAAGTGGGAAAGGCTATTCTAGACAAGTGTTACTGAGAGTAATAGAGTACCAAAATTTGTAAGTGAAACAGCATTGGGGTTATGCATTAAGAAAGAATATGGACTGTAAGCACAAAGTTGAGTGAAGAGAAAACTCACATTCTAAGACCACAGTAGGAACAATGACAGGGAAGGGGGTAAGAAATGATGAAAGCAAGCAAATATTAAACCATCTGCTATTTCAGGGCTCTTAACTGGAAACACGGGCAGCAAACTGACTCAAAGTACACAGCAATTTATTGAAGGAATGAGGTGAAAAAGAGAATCAGGTTAGTATCCAGGTGTCTTAAGGATGAAGTCTGCAATCATCCTGCAGAATTGGCCTGGTGAGGGAGTTTTGCTGTGTTTTCACAGGGCTCTCACGTGTCAAGGACTTTTCTTGACTGCAGCAGTAACTGGCTCAGCACCAACACGACGACTGCACTGGTGAAGGCATTTCAGAATTATTACAGACTCCGCTCTCCAGGAGCTGCTCCCATCCAACTCACGTGCACGTGACATGAGGGCAGGGTCTGCTCCTCTGCTGGGCCTGCACTAAGGTTTGGTAGGAATGATAAGAGTGGTACAGTCTAGCCACAAAGCCTAAGCTCCACCAACCAGTAGGACAGGGACAATGAATCCTACACTCTCCTTAGTGGTTGCATAGCATTAACTAGCACTTAACAGTCATTAGAAACTTGTTGGAAACATACAAAAGAATGAGAAGACAACATGTCTACCACAGAATGTGATGGGTTAAGCATAAAAAAGTGTATTTAAATCTGTCCACTTCTATGCCTAGCTAATCCATTAGTAGTAGGATAGGAGAATACTGGAGATGAATAGAACTTTAGAGATAATTCTGGTCTAATCCTATTTTACTGAGAACTCAATACCCAAAACAATGAGATCACTTAGCAAGTTTACACAGCTAGACATCAGAAACATCTCAGCTGTTTCAACTCTTGGCATATCTTGAAGCATACAACGCTCAAGGAGACATTTCCTCAAACTATGTCACCATCTTAATGTTAAATGTTCATTTTGCCCTCAGAGAAGCTCATTGTTTAGTTTTCAGAAAATCATTCTGGTGGCACTGATCTTTGTTTCTCTCAGTGTACTGATTTAAATTTTATGTGCAGCATTCTATTTTTCTATTATTACCATGAAAATAAACAGTAAATTTTAAACATGTTTTAAATTTTTGACTGAATTAAAACTTTCTCTGAACAAAAGGTTAATATTCTTGCAACAGCAAGTAACTATTCAAAAGCTTCCAGGATAAAGGTTTAATTGTGAATGTCCTCTTCTTTATGAATGCACCTACACATGTTATATCTCGCAAATTAGAAGCAAACTCACCCAAGTAAACTGTAATTACAAAATTTATCCATAGTTAATATTAAAATTAGAGACCACGAGTACAGTATATAGAGCAAATATATCATTCTATTGTTATATTTTATGATCAGACAACTCAAAGAATTATGATATGTAACCTCTGTGATGAAGAGTTATAAAACAAGCAAGGGGGTTTTGAGATGGTAGAAAAGAAGAGCAAGGGAGAAGAACAACCATAATTACTGAATTTGAAGTGTGTCATCACAAAAAAAGTTTTCCAAGAGCAGAAGACAGATAGTTTTATTCAGATTTAAACATTATGTCTCAGAAGCTATTTATCTAGCACTTGTTCCTTATGGTAAACACTCTCTAGAAATGTATTGCACCGGATGACCAAAACAACAGTTATACAATCAGTGACTACAAGCTAACACGTGCTATGTAGGTACATATAGAAAACTACTTAGTTGCACTAGAGACAAAACCATAATATTTTCTATGTCTTCATTTTCTTTGGGCAATGATTACAATTTATATGGAAGTGGGAAAAGATAATTTAGAATAAATAAAGCAACACAACATACATACCTCTTGGTGATACAGCCTTTCTCTTCTAACTTAAAATCAGTTATTTTTATATAAAGGTATATTTTCCACAGAAAACCCAGTGTTAACTCAGACCAAAAATAAAGCAATTTAAAAATTATACTAATAATTGCAGAATAATCACTTTCATGAAAATCTGTACTTTTCTACCTGCATTTCTCTCTTATAAACAGATAATGTAATTTAAAAAGGCATTTGACCAAAACAGTAATTCTGAAAATTTAAAACAAGTTATCAACTATACCAATAAAGATTAAATCTTATCCTGAAAACCCATCTGGAAATACTATATTCATCAACACCTTTGTGTTTTCAGACATGCCGAAGTCTTCTAGTTAAAATGGTGTAGTTCAACTGTACACAATGCTCCTACAAGGCATGCTGACTAGTGCGAATGCAAGCAGACTTCAACCTATGCTCACACATTTGAAAACTTACCAACAGCCCTCAAATACTTTATTTCTGTTTTAAAATTTAAATATAGCCTAAAGCTCATATATTTATATTATAAAATGCTTTTTAATAGAGAGTAATAAATATATATCAAAATTTACACTTGCAAAATATCACAGGTTTCCTCATATCTAAATAACTATGTGGCATAATATATCTTTCTGGCTTAAATAAACAGTGCAGGTATTTCTCTCCAGTGATCTGCAATATCTTATGGGAACCTAAGTTAAAAATATAAGAAGCAGGAAGTGGGGAAGAGAGACTGGTTTGTTAGTGATTATGATCTGCAGGAAAAACAGAATTAACTAGAATCCTAAGTTTGTGTTCTCTCAGATTTTGTGTTCAAAATCTTTGTTTAAAAAAAGTGGAAAGAATAATAAGGTAAGACTGTTTGTAACTTTTAAAATGATTTCACAGCAGTTTTGGAAAGGTAACCAATCAGGACGTAGGAAGCAGTACATGGTCCGTAAGAGCAAGCACTTTCTGCAATATAGCAGATTAAAACAGGAGGATACTAGGTAGCTCTATACGTGTTACCTAGTTTTAACCTGGCAAGAAAACAGTCAGTTCTGTAAGGAGTTTGGCTGACCCCATAACCAACTGTTTAATACATGTTCAACAAGGAATATACATGTGGACCTGGGGGTAGAACTCTATGAAGGATAAAACATCTATGAAAAATCATTTAAGTATAACTTTTATAGAAAAGAAAAAACCATACCTACCTATCCAAGGCTTAGAAATTTTTGACTAAGAAAGTTGTTGGATTGATCAAAGATTTTTAAAATTGTGTCTATTATATACCATGAACATAAACTATATCCAGGTCATTTAATGAGATACTTACAGAATGATTGTAAGAAGGTTCCAATATCACAGGTAATGACATTTTCCCTTGAAGATTCAATTTTGTTAAGTAAAAAATCTTTTCTCCCACAATCTTTTCTTTTTTCATGCGATGTACACCATACAGTCTAAAGCGAACTGCATAATTTCCAATCATCTCAGATTCAACATGATTAAACTTGAATGTTTCTGTGAAGACAGGGCACGGTCCTCTCTGGATGCTGGTTTTTGCTCTCTGTTTTTTTATAGGTAGAAGAACAAGGTGTACTTGCCACGAGTTGCCACCTGCTCTGTTATATGCTGGGATGTCTGTGACAGCTGTCACTGTTACCAAAAGCTTCTGTTCTTGTGAGTCATAGTCAAAAGTCACATCCAGAGTGCCGTACTTAGCTTCTGGCTCAGGATCAAAAGGTTTAGGAAGCTGTGAAGATGATCCTTGAGCTGACATATCCTAAAAAAAGCAAATTTAAATATTTTCAGTTTTTAACTCTATTATTTAGATACATGCCTGATAGTTCTTTAAAAGGGTAATGTGAAAACAAGTTTTATTTGCTATCACATAGAAAATATAAATAGCAGTCAGCTACAATGAAAAACTACCCTATAAGGCCAGAGGACCTAAGTGGTAATTTAAACTAAAACCAATGATAAAAATACATTCCACATGTAATATGCACTACCACAATTTTAAGAAAGCTTGTATGTTTTTATTTACAAATGAGAATTTAAAATATATACTTTAATGTACAACTCTGTTCCTTTAGCAGAAGATTACTAAATTTTACTTTCTTAACATGATAATCAATGAAAGTGGTAGCTCAGTACTAGGCCACAGAAGAAGACAGCATAAATAATAATTATAATACTTCTGAAATATTTGGTTCCATTTTCAGAATTTGCTCTAAAATGGTCCCATCTACAATAGAATATGAACATATTTAGACTTAAGTATCGGTGAAAATGTGATATGTGAAAGTATAAAAAGCCCTTAAAGTATTTATTGGAGTCATATATTTATTCTCCATGTCACAAACCATATTTACTCAATTTTAGCCAGAATTAAAAATAATATATTATTTTCTAGTATTAATTACTGTTGAAATAGAAGAACATATATTCCAAAAGTGGAAGACTAAAGTGTACGTACTACTTATACCACTGAGAGAAACTGTGCCCTTTTTACTGGCAAGCGTCTCAGACTCCCGCCAGCTCATCTGGACTACACTAGGGTATCACTTACTTACCGACAATGCCGAAGCCAGGTTTCTGACTTTTTGAGCATGCCACTATGCCCCTTGAAGAATTTTAACGAACCTTATTTTTCACAGGACCAATTTTATAATTTCCTTGATACGAGTTGTATCTAGCTGTCCCCCCGAAGCCTCATGTGGTCATGGCTGGAGTTTTTCAGAGGTGCTGGATCTAGGGGCCTGATGCTGGGATCATGGGTGTGATGCTGGGGTTAAGGCTGTCCCACCCTGGGTGTGAGCGCTGTTTGCCTTTAGGGCAGGGAGCCTGCATAGAATATGAAGGACAGAAAGAGGGCTGCTGCTGCTTGTCGCTTGCTGCTTTGTTACTTTGATACTTTCTGCCCACCATGACCCATTTCTCCTCTGTGATGCCCCACCGTCATGCCACTCCTTCCTGGAGCCAGATAACTACAGACTGAAACCTCTACAATCTGTGAGCTACAATAAACCTTTCCTCCTTTAACTTCGAGTGTCAGGTATTTTGTCTCAGTCTTAAAAATAGGTTAAGCAACTGTCTTCATGTATACTATTTCATAATTATAACTGAAGATATATCTTTGATACTTCATTTAAATATTTTTAAAAGTAGTGTCATGATGTCTAGGATTTTTCAGGCAACAAACATTTTTATAAGGTCCTTGATAGATATTTATGAATCTGATTTCTCTGGTGCCTCTCTAATATACTGCATCTCTTCTTCCTCCTCCTCCTGCTCTTCTTTTTCTCTTCTTCTTCCTCCTTTTTTCTTCTCCTTCTTCTTCTTCTTCCTCCTCCCCCTCTTCTTGCTCCTCCTCCTCCTCTTTCTTCAAATTCCAACAATTCTTATAAATCCCAGGGTTAAAGGTGAAAAGTTTACAAAAAAGCTGCTATCTGTATTATTCAAGTAGACCTTAAGAAAATTGTCTATTTTCCAAGTGCTTGCTTCAAAGTTTGAAAAATACTTTAGTGATCAACAGGTCATCAGAAGAATTTGTGGACCCCACGCCAGACAATTTTTCTGAGCCCTCTCTCCTCTTTCAGCTCTACTATGTATATAGATAGGCTCCATGATAGCCACTGCCTCATTAACTAAAAGCAAAGAGAAATTTCCATTTGATATGTAATATCTACTATACAGAGGCAAAATAAGCTCGAAAAAATGTAAGAGTAAATTTATACTCGCATAGACTATTAGCATTGCGCATCTAAATATTTATGTAATGTGTATTTGATATATCGCTTGAATATATTCAATGATGCTAACAGAGTGAAGAAGACACAAAAACAAGTAGAGTGAAGAAAAGAAGTGTTAACACAGCAAGTTAGCAGCTTCTGAAATATAGACAAACCACAGTAAACCACAGACAATGAGGAAGGCAGCAGAATGTAAAACAGAATTCATAAGATACATTAAATGTAGCAACCAAGTTAACAACCAGTAAGATACAGAAAGAGTAGAAAATATGATAGAAAAACAAATGAATGTTCCTATAGAGAGGGATGGAAAAGTCAGGATCACGTTGCTCTGTGCTGACAGCTTTGTTTTTACTCAAGAAATGCAGATGTAAAACTACATCTGCTCAGTAGGCTAACTGGCAAGTTTCAGGGATGGCCAGATGTACTTACTCGTACATCTCCTCTGTAAATCAAGTATAGGCTGTTGGCTCTTTGGTAGCCTTACACAAATCTCAATTCTGGGCCCTGTTATCACATGATAAATGAGAATGCCAACAAGAGACAGAGTGGATGGGCATGCATAAGCCATGACGGACACTGTGGTCTTCTACCTACACTTACTGATAGCCTACCTAGCCTAGGTGTGTTAACTTACCTCATCTTGCTCCTCTTACTTCTTGCTTTGGATCTGAAATGGATTAAAATAAAAATGTGTGCAACCATGCATATCATCTCTGTAACTAAATGTGGTCTGAGTCCTCTGGTGTCATGTGTGGTGGGCACTGCTACATCAACGTGATCTCCCACACAACGGCTTAGGTCAAGTGGGCAACATAACATAACCGCTAAAGGTACCACGTTTGTTGTCGGACAGACCTGGGTCTGAATAGTAGTTCCACTGTTTAAGAGCTGATGGTGCCTAGGCAAACTGCTTAAGTCCCTGAATCTTAATATTTTCATTTATAAGACAGAAATAACAACTTCCTGAAGCTGTGGCTGGTAGAATTGCACAAGCTAACTCTATAAAGCCCACAGCAATATTCCCAGCATGACTGGTGAAATCTATTGCTGTTAACTCTACAATCCAGGCTGCACTGTTAACTGTTCGCTATCTACATGGTGTGCAAAAAACCACAAAGCACCTGCCTTAAACTTGTTTAAGTGCTAGAACACAAACATTCTTGGAAAATTATGAAATACTGATAAAGTAGCAATGTGAAGTTTCTTCTAGGATAGAAACTATAATAGTAGATACACCAGAAAAGTAGTAAAGTATTTTTTTAAGTATGGAAGAAAAACCTCAAGAGTAAAGAAATTCTATCCATAGCTTAATTGCTCTGTGCATTGGGAAACTAGCTTCATTATTTACTCTGACAAATCAGAAGGTTGACCATCAAAGAACAAACACTACAGTATTACTATTTCAGGAATAAAAGTTGTAAAATCTTTCAATTCTGAACTTTTAAGGAAAGTGAATCCTAAAAATAAATACTACTCTGTGAAGCCCTCTAGATCACCTTTATAGTTTTCATCATTACAGAAAGACTAAAACAAATCTTCGAAAGAAAATGGCAATACTTTGAAAATGCAATTATTTTTGTTGTCACTGTTAAATTTTTGTTCAAAAAAGTAACTTAAACTCAACCAAGAAACCATTCTGAATGCATGAATGCCATGAATTCAAACTTGATCAGTAAAACTAATCATCACTAATCCCTTTCAAATTCTATAAAATGAAAATATAGTAAAATTATTTTGAAAGACTTGTGAAACATTGTAACAGTCTAGTAGTAATATCCATCAGTAGACAAATGGATACAGAAAATGTAGTATTTATATGCAATGGAATACTACTCTGTTATAAAAAAGGATGAATTTGAACCATCTGTAGGAAAATGGACACACTTTGAAAACAATATTAAGTGAAATAAATCAGACACACAAGTTTAAATACCGTATGATTTTTCTTATCCAAAGTATGAATAAAGAGCAAAATAAAAGATAAAAGGAAACAGGGAGACAGAGCTACTGCAAATGAGAGTAGGCAGGAGAGGTAAGGGGAGGGAGTACAGGAGTACGATAAAGGGATGTAAAAAAAGAATTATGATGTGTCATGGACCAAATGCCCACAATAAAAGTAGTCAGTATGTGTGGCAAACGTGATAATAAATTAAAATTTAAAAATCTAAAATAATAAAACACAGTAACTTGCAGATGAAAGAAAAAGGTAAATAACTCTAAAGTAATTAAAGTGTTTAAAAACAACAGCCATCTATCCTTAACTACAGATCTTCCTTCCACTGGAGCGGGGGTACTACCAACCAGGCTGACAGGTGTGTGGTGCAAAGACTGGACGAAGGATGGAAGCTGGCAAAATAAGCTATGAGGGGGTTAAGACAATGCTAAAACCCTCTCCTCTAGCAGGAGAAGAGCACAGGTATCATCTTCCAAAAACATTCACTTAAACTTCTACTTACTTCCGGGCTCAGGACCGCAGTGCTGTCACTCGGAACATCTTCTTCATATCCTTTATTATGGAAACTTCCTACTTCATGACCTGTGCTTCCTTCACTTGGGCACTTGTTATATGAGCATCTTGGACTGTTGCTGCAGTGGGAAAACTCACATTTACTGTCCCCAATCTCTGAGGGTGTACATGAGAGGTGGGGAGAACCACTGTCATCCTGATACGGTGGCGGCTGCAGCTCGTCCAGTGGGGGTGTTCTTCTCATTCTCTGAATGCAGTTTCCTGACAATGATTAAGAAGTGGGTCACTCTTTCCAATTAGCCTCAATGTGCGGCACACTCTACAATAACTGTGAATGACTTAAAAACTGGGTTAAAAAGTTGTGGCAACACAATGTTAGGTCTACTATGTAAGTTTTATTCTCAGGTACAGAAATAAAATAATCAGGCTCCCTGCTCTTCTGCACAGTAGGATTAGGAAGAAGTTGTACAGGAAGAGAGATCCTGCTATACATCATAAAATCGAGTATTAAATAGATCATTTGGTTCTCTCTCCTAATAAGTCTGGCAAAATACATACTTCATCTAGTACTCCTTTGCCTTTCTAGCCAGAGCAATAAAAACCTGGTAGGTAAAGCAAACATGAAAAACTTATCAATTTTCCTCTGTTACTGAGATGAACATAAACCCGGGTGTAGCTTAGTGGTGCCAGAACTGTTCCTCCATATGTATCCTAGGTCTAGATTCTAAATAAGGCGCCCCATGGACCAGGCCCAGACACTGTTCACTGACTTCCAGCAGCCAGCCAAGATACAGAGCTGTGCCTCTGCTCCCCATGGTGTGGACCCCTCTCTGCCCTGTGCCTGACCTACTTCTGTAGACTGATCCATCTTCTGCATAGCAGAAAGCATACTCCCAGATAGCAGGAATGGGGAATCACATTTACTTCATTCTTAAGTGGTATTTTCAGTATTCCCTCAATGATTTATGTCAATGATTGAAATAAGTGCATCTGTAAACAAGGATGGAGGTAGGAGTGAGAGGGGGAAATGGAAACAGACCTCTGCATACAATGTAAAAGCACCCAAGTCTGTGTAGATAAACCTTGATTATGACATCAGTATTAAACATTGCCCATTTTTTAATGAACTATGGATCTCCTTTCTCATAAGGAACCCTGAAAAAGGTAGTTTGTATTATAACTACCATGGAGTTCAGTTTAAATAATCAAAACAGTCTCTCTGTTCTTCCTAACAGTACATAAACTTCACATAAAAACTGTAAGGCTCATTTAAAAATCACTACAATATCTAGTTCTAATAAAAAATATTAATTGGTATTAACCAGGCAGAAATGTATATATTTGGTCGGAAGCTCTAATTTTGAATTAAAAAAAAACAAAAAAACAACTAAGGATCTTACCTCCTAAGTGTAGAATACTAACTTTAAAATGGATTACTGAATATACCTAAAGCTAATTCAGAGAAAAGATATTACACACACTGCAAGCAGCAGCCAAGAAAAACACAACTCCAGAACAGCAGAGACAAGTGGCTTTAGGCAGCCGGGTGGTTCAACCCTCTTGTGGGTGGCAAGCGTGAAGCCGGCCCAGCAGGCAGCTGTCCCTGCCCACACAGGGTGGCCAATGAGATTCAAGCACAGGATTTCCATGTGGGTTTCTAAGAAAGCTTCTGTTTTCTTGGTAATTGCTGGCAGACTCACTCTGTCCCTTCTTTGTCCCTCCTTTGTCCCTTAGCATCTTCCCTCCTGCCTGAGGGCGCAGCAGTCACCTTGTGACCATGAAGAGACAAGCACGTGAAAAAACTTAAAGATGGAGCAGAAACATGAAAGGCACCCAAGTATCTGAACCTGAAAACTTTGAGTTGAGACAAATAAATCCCAGTTTGTTCTGTAACAAAACAACTTGAGAGGTGGATTTCTACTGTTTTCAAGTAAGTCTCCACCAATATAAGTCATTAAGCCAACATCCTCTACTTAACAATCCATATTTAACCAGTCATCAAATTAAATGGTAGTATCTATATACTTACTGTAGCAGAAGTCAACTAAAAATTCCCCAATACAGAGGCATGGGAGCCAGCCCATCTTTTCCTTTACCTTTTCTCTGAAAAGAGAGGTGAGCCTCCCCAGCAGGCTCAGGACACAGCCTTACAGATCTCACTGGACAGAAATGAGTCCATGTCTTTCTAAACCCACCACTGGCAGGAGAAATGGGCTTGCCATAATTGGCTTAGTGTGATCAGAAGCCATAAAAAATTTGAAGGCAGGGATGGGTTAGCTTACTGCCCATATTGATCTGTATGGAAAATAATACATGCCTGAGCAATGTAGGTTCAGGGAGGAGGAGACAAGGAGGACACTGGCTGGAAAGCAAGCGCAATCCAGGTCTGGCAGCCTCTGTCCTCCAATTCTGCAATTTGATCTCAGATTTCACGCTGACTGCATTTTTCTCTGTATGGCTCTTCCTTCCCAAGAATAACTGTCCCACTGAAACAATGCTTCTCTTAACTTCCTTCTGCTATGACTGGGACCATATAATTCCTGCCTTATTTCCTGATTTGTTTTTTAATATTAGCTTCCCACTGGCTCTTGTTTAGATGGAGTTTAACTTTGCTCCAGAGACCAAGGCGCAAATCACACAAACTATGTCATATCTGAAGATGTCTTAAGTAGGCTTACTGGGTAGATCTTCCTACTGTTTCTAGATTTGAGAAAAACAACATTAAAGTTGTGAATTAGAACATTTATTTTAGCCATAGCATATGCTCAAAAATTTGAAAATAATGCCACATTTTTATTTTTACTTTCGCATTTTACTTGTCAAAATGAACATACAAATGTAGAATTAAAATTTCACTAAAATATATAATCATGAAAAATCTCCCCCTTTAAACTTTTTATTCTGCCAACTACTTCATGTAGTAATGTGATAATGTAATAACTGAACAATGTAATAACTATGAATTGGCTTAAATTTAATTGATATTAGAAAATTTTAAGGCATTTGTTTTATAAAGTAACAGAATTTGTATTATGGTTAAATTACGCAATAAACATCAACTGTAAAAAGAATTTCTAGTGAGACTATCAAACGCCAAAATGATGATGCCCTCCCCCATTTCTTTAGTTGTTGCTTCATTAATTTCATACCCTTATTTTAATAGAAATGTTACATCCATGAAAGGATTCAGTACAAATACATCTTAAGCACTTTAATTCACCATCTGCGTATTACATAGCACCTTTAGAACAAGATAAAATGTTTTCTTTTTACCCTAATGGAACAGCATGCACGTATATATAAAATGTGACCAACAGCTCTTCAGCTTATGGTTTTTTTGTTTTTTGGTTTTTTTTGTACTGGGGATTGAACTCACAACCTCATGCTTTCCAGGCAGGCGCTTATGCCACTGAGCTAAATTTCCAGCCTTCAGCTTATGTTTTAAGAGAGTGAGAACAACTATAGCTCTAAGAAATGGTGAATACTCAACAACTACACAATTCACTTTTACAGTACCTGTGAGAATTTGCCAAAACTGATAAGCTGGGGAATAAATTACAGCACAACACACTTTACAAAACTTGAAGCAAAAAGGATGGTGTATGACCACTGTAGGATTAAACTAGAAACAAAAATATTGAGAAGCTACAGAAAACTAAATAATTGGAAATTAAAATATACTCCAACCATAGATCAAAGGAGAAATAACTGTCATCAAAAATATATTGAGGAGCAGCGTGTGGCGGTGCATGCCTGTAATCCCAGCACTCCGGAGGCTGAGGCAGGAGGACCACTGCAAGTTCGAGACCAGCCTGGGCTACAAGGTGAGCTCAAGACCAGCCTGAACTGCTTAGCAAGACCCTGTCTCAAAATAAAAAAATTAAAAAATATATATATAGAGAGAGAGAGGAGAATGACTAAAATAATCCACACAAATACTTGTATGATGTGTCTAAAGCTGTACACAGAAAGAAATTTCCAAGTCTAAGTGCATTCATGGCAGCAAGTAGAAAGAGAAGGTATTGAAAATAATTATGATCTAGGCATCCACTTCAAGAAATTTTTAAAAACTCAGCAAATTAAAACCCCAAATAGGAGGGATGAAATAATAAAAAGCAGAAAAATAGATTTAAGAATGTGTACTTGAAAAGCATTAGCAAACCAAAATACAATTCATTGAAAACACTAATAAAATTGATAAGCTGCTGAAACATAGTAGTCAAGAAGAGAAATGGCATAAATTATTAATGCAAGGAGTGAAAAGGAGATCATTTCAGATCTTGCAAAAGTTCACATGTCAGTGTTCGCCGTGTCCTTCCTTCAGTCCCGAAGCTGGGAGGTGGGGCTCTGCCCTAGAGGTGGCCTTGAGTAGCACGTCAGAGCTCAGGGGATGAGGAAGATGTGTATGTGTGGAAAACCCAGTGTGCTGCTATTTTGGGGGCTAAGCGACACAAAGATGTTGGTTTTTATTCAGGAGCCAGACAGCAGACAGTGTCAGAACCCAAGGGGCACCAGAGCCTTCATTTCAGGGAATGTCCAGGAGTGGTGCCAGCGCTCACTGAGGGAAGAACACAATGGGGTGGTCCTACATAGCCAGCCGGAGCACGCAGAGAGGCCCAGTGAGGGCAGCCAGCACCTCGGCAGGCTAAGTGGGTTCCCTAGAGAGGGACTGCTCTGCCTGCAGCAACAAAGCTTAGACTAGAATTAGAGAGAAGGGTACAACCTGCTAAGTACAGCAACAGCCTAAAACAGGGTGAGCCCTATTAGGGTGCAACAGGCAGTGTCCACCAGAGGGTACCTGGTGAAGGATCTTGGAGCTTCTCACAAACCGGAAACCAGCCCCATGCAGGACAAGGAGTGTGTCTGGTATGGGGAGCCTGAAATATAGTGTCAGAGCCGAGGCAATATGCACAAAGAGAAGAGTCTTGGACCACAGCACAGTGCTGAATTTAAGCAAGAAGAACGTCAGAGTAAGACAAAAGTTTAGGGTGTGGCAAACTGGCTGGGCAAGCAGGTGAGACTTATTAATCATGGAGATCCAAGAAACTTACACATGAGCTCTGCATCTGGAACTAACCAGAAAGTACTACCTTCAAATCTTGAAGAAATCAGGCAAGCTCCTGATAAGATGGCCTACATACAAAAGATGCTGCCATTAAGTTACTGCGTTCTTTCACAAAGATCTGCTCCCACTCTGCAGAGGGCACTTCTTTTCCTTTTAATTAGCCTGTACTTGCTCTGCAGACCAAGTTTCTTTTCTCACCTTTAATACATGTAAAACCTTACTAACTTTTGTACTTGTTTTGTCCAATTCTTTGTTCAGGCCAAGAACCTGGAAAGAATCTCTAGAAGGAGTCCCCAGAACTCAGTAACAGGAGCATATTTAAGGTGATGAGGATGTCCACCAGTGAGAAAGGCTACATGAGTTATCAGAATCCAAAAGAAGTACATGTAGAGAGATGGGAGGGCAAGTGTTCAGAGGGGCCAAACAGGAAGTATATGAGGTTAATGGTAATGAGGTCTGTCACTGTTAGAGAAGGGAGTTACAAATACAGAAAAGAAGCTAGGCCCAACTCTACGGTGTTATATTAGAATTACCACTATCAGTATGAATTCACATTTTTAATTATAGAGATAAAAGTAAATGTAACTGTAAATGTGCACTTGCTTGCGAACACACCCATACCTAAACTTGCTTTGAGCAATGAAGGCTGAGAACACACACCAGCACCTCAGCAGCAGTGAGCACGACCAATGCTCACATGTAGGCTTCTGAGTCCATTCTCCACTGCAAGGATGCAGACTTCCGGAAGAAATGGTTACTTCCAGAGCTAAGCGGGGGAGCTTAGAAAAGCTGGTTGTGTTGAAAGTGAGTAAATATTCAAGGATGGGACATGTCGAAGGACAAACAAGGCAGGATACCACCAGTCAAACCCCATGAACTATTTGAGATTCAAATAAAAGCCTGCGATAACAGATTATAATTTATTGAAGAAAGCAGGAAACTACAAGTTCCTAAGATACAAATAAATATATAAGCAAACTGAAAGAGTTTTGGAGAATTAATTACAAAGTACCTTCACACACAATAGTTACTGATTACAAATAACTTTACTGTGGAGAAGACTGGTAGATGCCACTCTGATGACGGGAATATAACAAGGAGGGGACAAATTAAAACTGTGCATCACCAGTAAGATGCAAAGAGAGGAGCACATCTCACAATACAGGCAGAATACCTGTAGAAAACAAGTGTGCAACCCACCAAAATGGGCCCAAAGAGAAACAGGAAAACTATATAATCTAATAGCTATTATAGAAACTGAATCCATAGTTTAAAACTTCCCCAAAAAGAAAATTCTAGGCCCAGATGGCTTCTAATCTTACACAAAATGTTTCAGGTGATATTAGAAGAAAATATTTCTTAAATTATTTCATAAATTTGAAACAACCCAGACACTAGGACTTGAAAATGTGTCCTTACAAAAAAAAGGAAAAAAAAATTATCAGCCAATCATTCCTATGAACATAGGCATTAAAAAGTTCTCTACAAAATACTGGAAGAAAAAAAAAACACCCCACATCTATGATAAGCAGAGCATAGATTTACACTAGGAATAGCAGGTTACTCTAGGTGGGTTTAATACTCAAAATTTAATCAATCAAATTCTTTGCAGTGACAATATAATAGCTTTAAAAAGTACTGATAAAATTCACTACCCATGCACAATAAAATGTGTAAGCAAACTCAGAAGGCAATTTTATCTCCTGAACAGTATTTATGACAGTGCTCCAGAAAACATGTTTAATGGTGAAATGTTTATAAAGTTCTACTTCTACTCAACAATGTATTATAAAGTTCTACTTCTACTCAACAATGTACTGGAGTTCGAGCCAGTGCAATAAGGCAAGAAAATATAATGCAGAAAGACCGAAAAAAACAAAACTATCATTACTCTCAGATGACGACTGGGATGTAAAAAATAAAAATAATTTAGAGATAATCTATTAGAGTTAGTAAATTTGCTAGATTACAGGATGTAACATTAGTATTTTAAAGAATTCATTCCTACACACATGCAATGAACAATTAGAAAGTAAAATTTTAAAACAATCCTACACAGTAGCATCACATAAAATCAAAAGCCTAAGAATAAATTCAAGAAATCAGCTTGCTGCTGCTTTCCCAGTTCTTGAGTTTATAAATAGAATGCATAATCTCAGCATTTGGTGGACAATAAACTTTGGATTTCTAAGCAGTGGCGTCATGTTTTAGGAGAGAACATATGGATACAAACAGTGTTCTTCTTACAACAAGGCAGACCAAAAGAAAAGCAGAGTCTTCAGAACTACATATGCTTTTGATATTTTGATCAGGATTACATTAAATTCATGTAACAGTTGTTTGGTAAATACCTTCACTACTTCAACCACTACAAAAATCATAGGCTTGAAAAATGATAGCAGGTTTCCAAAACTTTTAATTACTTCAACTGCACCTTGTTTTGAAAGCCTATATTGTTATTGTTTTGGGCTCTCTGTTATTGTTATTTGACTCTTTTGTTTCTTGTTTTTCTTGTGTTTTGTTTTGTTATTCCAATACAGAAGGGATAGATGTACATGTATAGGCTTACACATGCCTAGAACTAGTCTTAAGAGTTTACAAGAACAGATTTTATTATGTGTGATGGTATGAACAGCTACTTTGAAGAAAATGAGACCTTTTGGTAGCCATTGCTGATTTCTTATCATCATGTTGTAAAGTCCAATAATGCTTTTATTCTTTGATTTGATTGGGTTTAGTCTGTTTTCTATTGTTTAATTGAAACGTGAGAAGGTATGGACTGCTATTTTGAAGAAAACAAAAGACAATATGGTAGCCATTGTTGACTTCCTAGTATCTGGTTTTGAAGGCCTGTAATGCTTTCATTATTTTGTTCTGTTTGGTTTTATAGTATTTTGTTTTGTTTGAATTTATTATGTGTGAAGGTATGAACAACTATTTCAAAGAAAACAAGAGATACTATGGTAGCTACTGTTGATTTCCTGTTGTCTTGTTTTGAAGTCCTGTATTGCTTGCATTGTTCTGTTCTTATCTGCTTTATTCTGTTTTGTTTTGTTTTGTTTTGTTTTGTTCTCTTTAAAGTAAAAAAAAATGAAGTGGGGTATCCTCATTGAGTCAAGTAAGGGCCTTGGTATTTCATATTTAGCAATCCAGAGGAAGCTGACAGGTTGTTTGTACACAGCAAGGCCAACAATGTGTCTCCTGTTCTTCTCTAGGGAGACAAAGGATTCTTCCTAGACCACAGTGTGTTCTGTAGAGAGGTTGGCTCCTCAACATTGCATCCTACATCCGTTAGATGAAAGCAAGCTAGGACAAAGCACATAGCTGAGCCATGAGGCGCCTTGATAAGACATACCTGTATAACAGAGTTGAGAACAAATTTTTACCTGAATGCAGGGGCTTGCCTCCTCGGCAAAGTTCCTGAAGACCCAGGGATTGGATGAAATATTCCTACCAAAGTCAAAGATTTACTACTCCTTGTCTGTCTCCCACAAAGAGACAAAAGGCTGAGTTGGCCTCTTTATACTTGAAAACAACACACTATATATTTGAATATAAAGTTGTGATCCATTTATAATGTAAGCTAAAAAGTTATTAGTTATCAATAGTGCCCAGAGAAAGACAAGTTTCTCCAAATGATGTAGATCAGCATGAACAAGCTCTACATTTGACTGATGAAACCAAACTATGCTCAAATGTCTGTAGGAAGTCATGATGCTAAAGTTATCACTGAGAAATTCTGATGGTAGAACTGAAGTTGAGGTCCTTAGATTTTTAAAACTTTTTTTCTTCTCGTAAAATGTGTAAAAACACATTTTATTAGAAAACAGAGTAAAGATTATTCTTGTCTCATGCCTTGAAATGCTAATCTTTGCTTGGTTTATTTTCTGATAGTCTGAAATAATCCCTCACTCAAACCATGCTCCTCATATAGGTAATAACTTCCTGCCAGTACAATCTTTTTCAGTACATCTACTTTTTGAGTGAAAATTAATCCACTGCCACTCATTTCTTGGCACTTGGAGCTTCAAAACAAGACTTCAAGTGACAAGTGTTTGTTTCTGAGTAGGTCCTGGCCTGCTAGGAGTATCAGAGGACAACCGGAAGATGAAGGAGCACCAGGCAGCAAGGTGACCAACTGCGCCAGTGATGGCACAGGATCACTCATCAGTAAAGACGGGGTGTCCAGCACCAAGCAGAAGCTACAGGCAGATGCTGCAGCTATGCTGTTTTCCTCCTGCCTAACCTGCACCCACAGCCTCCAGAGTAGCACACCTGGACCAGCCACCAAGGAGGGCAATCGTGTTTAGTGTTACACTGACACCAGCAGAAGTGGAAATTCTGGTGTTAACAGTCCCTTTCATAGAGGTGTTCCTGTGGTAACAGAGAAGGGAGATCTTAGTGGCGGAATCCCTTGTAGTTCATTTGCTCTTCAGCTTTGTTTACAACAGTAGGTCTCATTTGCTGGGTGACTGCTAGGGGTCCAGCTGGATATAAGATCACTGGATGAAAATCTTTTTTAAATGTTGTAATTACATGAACTACAACAACTTGTTTTGCTTCTTATTGAATTCCTGTTATCAAATAGCAAATGAAAAATTTTAGTATTTATCATTCACTTCTCTATTTATTCCAGAAATAGCATCTAAGAACTTCCACGATTGAGTTCAGCATGACTCTCTTCCAAACAAATCTTTAATCCCTAAATCTTAATCATATTACTCTTTAATCAAGAGTTCCTAGATGTTTTGCTATTATACAGCTGTCAGGTTCTAATTCAAACCCTCTACAAGTAGTAGTACTGTGATCATACCATCATTATTGTGTTTTGTGAGTGCTGTGGGACTAGGTGTTCTGTAATTTAAGTGCAGGTGAATACAGCGGACTAGCTCAGGATGCTCATGGGCTAAGGCTGTGTTCATTTCTCCAGTTGTGTTCCTTCTATCCCAGCCATGTGCAACCTGCAGCCTACAGGATGCCGGTGGGCCTGGGCAGCCAGGAAAGTAAGTCCACAAGATCACAGACTCTGAACACTATTATGGAATGTTCAGGTGGCACTGGGGCACGATCTGCATGGGCAACACAACTTTAAGCTGTGTAGAGAGGACACAGTGCTGTGCAGACTCTAACTGCTGTGCTTCTACAGTCAGCTGAAAGGAAACTTGTATGCGTCAGGTCTCACGTGTGTTTGTGAACTGGTGAGGAAAATACAATGACTGGTATGTGTGTGCCTGTGAAGACAGGCATTTTTCTGTTCTTAAGTAGACAGGAAAGTTTCTTATGCAATTATTAAACGTGGCATGATGTATTGTATTACAACAATTTAGTAAGTTGAAATTGTTTTTTTTTTTCTTCATAATTGTGGTATGGAAAGTACAAAAATGTTTCAAAGAGTTTTTTGCTCTACTAATACTAGAAATGGTAGAATAAGAAATACAGAATAAGGAGGTCTTGTTAATTACATAAATTGTATCATATACTTCGCATGTGGCCTACGACAATTCTCCACTCAGTGCAACTCAGGTAAGCCCAAAGATTGGACACCTACGTTCTGTACCACATTAAAAACTACATCCTCGATTTTACCGAGAGAAAAACCTTAGCCTTGCCGAGTTCTAGGGGCAAAATATTTTGTTCTTATCCTCTAACAGCATAGTTCTATGCAAATATATTAAATGCTTTCCAAAGAAAGCCCCAGGAATCAAGCCTCTGTGGTCTCCCCCTTTCCCAGAGCTCCCAAGCCTCTGAACCCAGTCAGATCAGTTGCCTGGCCACTTCCTGCATCTGCCGCACTCCTGGACACTGCCTTTCATCCAGACTCCTCCTCCCCGCTTCAAGTTAGGTAATTTCACCCACTGTCCTTTAGGGCCCAGTTTAGGTAACTGCTACTCCTCTGAGAAGTGTCAAAGATTCATCCCAGCTGATCACACATCTCAAGCACACGCCCAATGTGTGTGCCGAGCTAAGTGCTCCTACATACTTCTGCAGCACATTTTGCTTTTATAAGTTACAAAGCACTTCCATTATTTGTTCAGATGTTACAATTGAGATTCCTGTAAGACTGGGTATGTCTCTTTTTATCTCTTATCTACAACGCCTAGCAACACAGTTGATAAAACATGATTATTAAAACACTTTAACAAAGCGTAAACTCACACTGGCTTTGGGGTTATTTTAACCTTAAGAAACAGAAGAGCAGATGATACTGAGAGATTATTAACTGCTCAAAATTTTAGAACTCTTCTAATTATGTTACGGAAATACTACAATGTAAGAAAAAGATCAAGATGATTATAAATCTATAGATATACATGGATATATCTATAGATCTATCTATAGATATGAAAAAGCCCTTCCAAGCTGGACACGGTGGCACATGTTTGTGGTCCTAGTGTTCTGGGAGGCTGAGGCAGGAAGACTGCAAGTTTGGGCAAATAGTGACTTAATGAGAAATTAAAAAGTACTGGGGTTGCAACCCAGTGTGAAGCTGTGGATTCAATCCCCAGTATTGACTCCCCCCTCAAAACACCCTTCCAAACACAAAACTGTGAATAAAAGTATAAAACAAAAGTGTAAAAAGTAGTTAAAGTA
Source organism: Cuniculus paca (assembly GCA_004365215.1). NCBI lineage: Eukaryota > Metazoa > Chordata > Mammalia > Rodentia > Cuniculidae > Cuniculus > Cuniculus paca. The sequence continues at coordinate 29,160 of RJWT010001211.1, read as the reverse complement.
GGGGTTGGGGTTGTAGCTCAAGTGGGTAGAGCACCTGCCTAGCATGTATGAAGCCCTGGGTCAGATTCCCAGCACCACTACATAGGAAATGAAAGTAGTTAAAAGAATCTATTGAATGATACTACAAATCTGAAAATGACGGTTTCTTTCAGGGACACTGTAGGGTGTTTTGTTCATGAAATGCCTAAACCATTGAACAAGATGTTAGACAACTGCCACCAGTGTTCCTATTAGAAGGTTAATTTTATTTACTCATTCGTTCATTCATTCATTCATTCATTCATTCATTCAAGCAGTGCTGGGGATTGAATGCAAGGTCTTGTGTGTGCTAGGCAAGTGTTACTGGTAAGCTACATTCATAATTCACTGATTTAATTTAAAAAATACAAGGGTAACTGGGGATGTGGGAAGACAGAAAGGGAGGGGAGGCAGGTAGAGGAAGTAAAAAGGATCAAGATTTGATCCTATGTATCTGTACCTATTCCCCATAATGAATGCATTCATTATGTATTACAAACATATACTAATAAAAAAAAAAAAGGAAAAACACACAGTAGATATTTCAAGTCCATTGCTATAAATTTACTGAATCATCCTAATTAACAGCAAACCAGGCCAAAAAGAAAAAAAAAACTGGAAAATCCTTGGGTTAAATTTAACAATACATATTTTATCATTTTTAAAATATCATGTTGGTTATGGTAGCACACACCTGTAATCCCAGAACATGGGAGGCTGAGGCAGGAAGACTGCTGCAAGTTTGAGGCCAGCCTGGGCTAAAAAGTGAGTTCAAGGGCAGCCTAAACTACATAGCAAGACCCTGTCTCAGAAAACTAAATTTAAATAAATTTAATTTAATTTAAAAAACTATCAATAGTGGTAAGTAGAATTTCTTCTCTTTATTTTAGTTAACTGTGAAAGTGTAAGACTATTATCACTTTTTGACCTTTCGGTCAAGATCAAGTATCGTATAAGACTATTGACAAATTCCTCATTAAGTTTTGAAAGGAAGATTATCTCAAATCACAATGTAAATTTAAATCAATTTGTCATTTGAACAGTTATGTCACTGAATCAGTTTATAATTTTAGCTTTATGCTTATTACTACTCAATATTACCCTTCAGAATATGTAATAAATGATTAAAAACAGTATCGAGGAATTACCATTTTTGTCAAAGAGGGAGTAACTGGTACTGGACTGACCCTTGTGCTGAGAACAACCATAAAAATGGAGCAAACGGTATAAACCACTGTTCTCAGGCACAAAACAAGCAGCAGAGCAAGGAGGAGCGAGCCGGCGCTCCACCTACCATAGAGGACTGGATCTGGGCATGGCGACAGACTGTGGACACAGCAGGCAGGACACAGAGGGAGAGAGCTGTGAGAGAAGCTTGCTGGAGTTGGGGGACCCCAGGGCCAGCCAGTGCCCAGGCTCATGCCCTGCATGGGGCAGGTGGAGACAGCAGCCACGGTGCAGGCAAGAAGCACAAGAATGCAGGGAGGCTATCAGCACTGGGCAGGTTCTCGGGGCTCCTCTCTGGGACCAGTCCTTAGAACATGTGATGAACTAAGTCCTCTACTTCTAAAGCATACTTGAGGTACACCTGACTGATAATAAAGTACACCCTCCCTAATGAGTCTGACAAACGCAGAGTTTGGCAACCACCGCAATGGAGGCCGGACCATTTCCATGCCTCCACAGTTCCCTCATGTCCCTTTGTCACCCCCAAGTCCAGCCCCCGACCAGGCACGGACTGGCATTTTTTTATTCACTACACTTAGGCCTATGCTAGAATTTCACATAAGCGGAACCATTCAGTAGCGCTGGCATCTGGGACCTTTCACTTTGCCTAAATGCTGCAATTCAAGTATGTCATCACATCTATTAGAAATTTGTACTTCTTATTAAATAGTATTTCACTGTAGGGACAGCACAATTCATCTATTCAAACTGTTTTCCAAGTGGCTATATCGTTTTGCATTCCAATCAGCAGTGGATGAGTGTTCCATTGATTTCAGATGCTCAGCAATATGTGGTGTGGCCTGACTGTTTTAATCTTCCCACTAGTGAAGTCTCATAATGGTTTTGGTTTGCAAGTCCTTGAATGACTAATGACTTCAGCATCTTTTCATGCGCTTAATGGCCACTCATACATTTTCTCTAGTGAAGCATCTGTCCAAATTTTCTACATTTTAAAAGCAAGTTGCTTGCTTCTTCTTCCTGATTAGCAAGCATTCTTCATGCAAACAGAATACAGGTCTTTTATAAAATGAGCTTTACAAATATTTTCTAACAGTCTGTGGTTTGTCTTTTGATTTCCTTCAAAGAACAAGTTTTTCAATGTCGTCATCAAAGTTTATGATTCACGCCTTTCATATCTTATTTACGAAATCTTTGACTAAATCAAAATCAAAGCTGTCTGTGCCTAGTAATCTATTAAGTTCTGGCTTTACATTTATCTGCATGAATTCACCAGAATGAGGTGAGGTAAAGCTTGAGATACTTTCCACGTGGATATCCAGTTGCTGCAGCACCACTTACAAAAAGGAACATTTAATGCCAGGGATTTAGCTCAGTGGCTTAAGTACCTGCCTGGCAAGTGCAAGGTTGTGAGTTCAATTCCCAGTACCAAAAAAAAAAAAAAAAAAAAAAAAGCTGAGCAAAAAGGTACATTTTCACTGAATTATCTGGGCATCCTGTTAAAAAAATTGTCGTGTGGGTCTGTTTTCTAGACTCTTGAGTTTCACTCATCTGCATGAGTAGCTTTAGATCAATGTCTCACTGGGATTATTGACACCTTATACTAAGTGTTGAAAACAAGCAGAGTGAATCTTTTAATTATGTTCTTTTTCAAAATTGTTTTTACTTTTGTGGCCCTTTTAAAAATAGATTTCAACTATTCTGAAGATAACAAACATTATGGTAGACAATGCTGTTTTGCTAATACCTTGAAATTCTGTATTGCTTACATTGTTTTGCTTTGTTTTGTTATGTTCTGTTTTGTTTCTACTGTTTTAGTTTGTTGTATTTTGTTTGATTTTACTTATCCCTGATGATATGGGCAGGTATACTGCAGATAATAAGAGGCATTATGGTAGCCTTACCGATTGCTTTTTACCCTGTTTTTTAAAAGTCATGTACCATGTTCACTGCCTTGTTTTGATTGACTTTACTCTGTTTTGTTTTGTTTGGTTGTATTCTTTTCAAAAAATAAAAAATAAAAATAGATCTCATTTTTTAAGAATAGTTTCGGGTTCATGGCAAAGCTAAGGATGGTACAGCGAGTTCCTGTGTGGACCCTGCCCCACGCGAGCATGGGTCCTCAGCAGCACTTTCCACCAGAGTGGCCCACAGGTCATGAGTGAGGAATCTGCAGGAAGACTGCACACAGTGATATTCCATGGGTCTGGCCAAGTGTGTGATGATGCGAATCCACAATCACAGCATCGCAGAGAGCAGCTCCACTGCCCTGAAAACACTGCACTCTACCTATTCATCGCTCACTCCTTCCCCCATCAATCCTGTCAACCATGGATCTCTTGGCTACCTCCAGGTTTGGTTTTTCAGAATGCACAGTTGGAAGTATACAGACTGTAGTCTTTTCAGATTGGCTTCTTTCACTTGGTGGTACTCCGCTCTAACTTCCACATGCAGTTACTCTATTCAGTCAGGACTGAAGAACATCTTCGTTGCTCCAAGCTTTGGCAACAGTGCTGCTACACACATCCCCATGTAGGTTTTTGTGTGGACATACATTTTCAACCTCTCTGGGTTGGTAAGTGTGCCACTGCTGGATCATATGGAACAGTATGCTTAGTTTTGTAAGAAATGGCCAAACTGTCATCCACAGCGGCTGGCACAATATGAATTCTCACCAGCAGTGACCAAGCAGTTCCTGTTGCTCCATACCCTTGTTAGCATTCAGCGTCCTCAGTGTTGTGGATTTTGGCCATTTGAAAAGGTATGCAGTGTTCTACGTGTTTTTCATTTCAATAAACATTCTAGCTTGTCAAATGCTAAGAGAGAAAGAGAGAGGCCGGCCTCCTAGGATTTTAACTGAATTCATTTTCAATTTATATGTCAATTTACAGAGAATATACGTCTTAATGATGTTGAACCTTCTAGTCAATAAACATGTGATACATAACTACATTTTAGTTTTCTTCAAATTCTCACGTTTTATAGCTTTTATCGCAAAGGCTTTGCTCATTATTATTATTCCTAAAGAATTTGGTTACAGATAACTATAAATAGCGCAATTTCTGAAGCTGTATTTTACAACCGTTTTCATTAATATATAGAAATGTGTTTGTTGGCATAATGACCTAGCAGTACAAATTGACCATCTCTAATCTGAAAATTCAAAATCTGAAATGTACCAAAATCTGAAACTTTCTGAGTGTCAACATGATGCCACAAGTATAAAATTCTATACTTCACTTCATGTGACACCCTGCAGTCAAAAAACAGGAACACTAAAAGTATTGTATAAAATTACCTTTAGCCTATGTGTGTAAGGTATATAAAAAACATAAATTTCATGGTTAGATTTGGGGCACATCCCCAAAATAACTCATTATGTACCTACAAATATTCCCAAATCTGAAAAATCCAAAATCCTAAACAATTCTGGTTCATTTCAGATAAAAGATACTTAACTTCTATTCTAAAAGTTTAATGTAGATTTCCTAGAACTTTCTACATAATCATGCCATTTGCAAATATGTAGGGTTTGGTTTCTTCCTTTCCAATGTCTATGACTGTTATTTTTCTTACCTTATTGCACTAACTAGACGATTAAAACACTATGTAAAAGGAATAATGGTGCACTGTAAAAACCCTTGCCTTTAACTGAAGTCTTCCAATATTTTACTGCTAAGAACAGTGTTAGCCTTATGCTAGTTTTGTTTTGTTAGGTACCTATAATCAAAGGTTGAAATTTTACTAGGTTTTTTTCATGAATGGAAATTGAATTCTGTCACATTTCTCCACTTTAGCACAGCAGATGATTTTCTACTCTATATTCTTTTGTAAGGAAAAATGCACAGATTGACATTAAACTAAATTTCCAAGGATGAATCCTAATTCATGATGTATTATCCTTTAGTTAATTTCTGGGTTTCATTTTATAATTTTAAAGAGCTTTTAAAATCCAGTTACATGAGCACTGTATCAGTCTTCTTCTTGTACTGTCCTCATTTGTTTTTGCTGCTAGAATTGTAAGCCCAGAAAATGTCTTAGAAAGTGTTTTATCTTTTTCTGGAATAGTTGGTGTGGAATTGGTAATTTTTCTTAAATATTTAGTGGAACTGACCAGTGAAGCTGTATGAGACCAAAATTGTCTTCATGAGAACTATTACATGACCACTATAGGGAACTGAAGTTTTCTGAGTGAGGTTTGGTCATTTATCACTAAAGTTATTTCATTTAGATTGCAAAACTGATTGGTACAAAATTTTCTTCTCATGTTTTAAAGCCCACAGGACCTGCAGCCATACACCCACTCCATTACTAATGCTGCTCATCTGTGTATGTTCCTGTGTGTTCTGGGGCCAACCAAGTAAGAGGTTTATAAATCCTACTAATTTTTCTGAAGACCAACTCTTGGTTTTAGTGATTTTCTCTTTTGTTTATTCATTTATTTATTTCACTGATTTCCACTCATCTTTGTTATTTCATTTGTTATGCTCACTGATGATCTGCTAGTTTCTGAGATAAAAGTTCACAATGGAATTTTAAATTTTCTTTTTTTTTTTTTTTTTTTGTGGCACCGGGGATCGAACTCACAACCTTGCGCTTGCCAGGCAGGTGCTTCGTAGGCCGCTGAGCTAAATCCCCAGCCCTTGTGTTTTTGAGACAGGGTCTCATGATGCCTTTCAGGTTGGCCTTGAGCTCACTTTGTAGCCCAGGCTGATCTTGAACTCACAACGATCCTCCTGTCTCAGCCTCCTGAGTGCTGGGATTACAGGCGTGCGCCACCAGGCCCGGCAACTTTATCCCTTTTACTGTAAGCAATTAGTGTTATAAATTTCTGTGTAACCACTGGTATAGTTGCATGCCACAAATGCAGGGGTTACTGGCAACATGTCATTTTTAAAATTGTAAACATTCATTGCATATGTTGATCATACCTCATAGACCACAGCAAGTGTTGACAAGGTGTGGAAAAACAGGAAGCTTCATCACTACGAGTATGTACATTGATCACTTGAAAACCCCCTCTGAAAAAGAGGTGAGTAGTTTCTCAAAATTTTAAACATAGAGTTACAATATGATCCAACAATTCCCCTCTCACATTTGTATCTGTTTGAGAGAAATTAAAATACTCAACAACAAAAATGATCTGTACACAAAATAAACACAGCATTATTTGTAAGTGCCAAAAAGTAGAAAGAACCCACATCCATCCAATGGTAACAATAGATAAGATGCGGTGATGATAAAAACAAGCAGTACTCATACTACTACATGAAAGAGCTTTCAGAACACTATGCTCAGTGACGGAAAACAGTCACAACATGCCATGTTTTTTTATTTCATTTATAAGAAAGGTTTGGAGCAGGGGAGCAGGAAACCAGAGACAGAAATGAGATTAACAGTTCCCTGGGGGCTGGGTGATGGTGCTGGAGAGTGACTCCTAGTGGCTGCAAGGTATCTTTTTGGGGTGATGAAAATGTTATGAGCACTGTACAATTCCATAAAAATGTTAAAAGTCATTGAATCGCACCACTGTAAATGACTGGATTTCATGGGATGAGAATTGTATTTCAGTAAAGCTCTTAAAATATATATTTCTACTACTTGTCTAAGACTCTGACTCTTAATATTCCCAAAGTCTACAACGTAAGGTCTCAACAGATAAATAAAGTACCAAATATGTGCCAATTGCAGGCAACATAAAATAAATAAGATGGAGTCCTCCTATCAAAGAGCTTAAAGTTGTTCACTAAAGGGATAAATTTATGGGAAAGGAAATTACATAAAACACAACACTTTACAATATTTAAAAATACATTCATCACGTACATGCTACTGCACACAAATTCAAATCCCGTATGACTATTAAAGATACACCTTTGGTGCCAAAGGTCTATACAAAGGAAACATTACAGAGAGTAGAAATGTACTGCTTTCTGGAGTCTTTTCTTATAATAGTAAAGAATTTAAAACTTGGATCAAAGTTACCTGAGAAGTTCCTAAAAGATATTTCTGAAAATGTGAAGTACATTTTCCCACCATTATTAAGAAGAAACATATAGGACAGGGCAGTGGATGCAGGCTGGCAGAGATGATTACATTTGTGTTGGCACCTTATTCCTAGATCATAAATTTTCACTCTCTATAACACGTAAGAGGGGCTAAGAATGTGGGTTTGGGTATGACACTGCCTGTTATTATTTCTCTCATTTATTAGTTCTGTGACTACTGGAAACTTCTCTACATTTCTGATGCCTTCACTGGCTCATGTGTATATTAGGAAACTAATACATATTGTAAAATAGAACAACCTGATAGGGCTTTTTTTTTTTTTTTGGTACCGGGGATCGAACTCACAACTTTGTGCTTGCTAGGCAGGCGCTTATGGCACTGAGCTAAATTCTTGGCCCCCGATAGGAATTTTTTAAGATTAACTGAAACAAGATTTCAGACTTCACAGAGTTCACAGTAAGTGTCAGTTATTATGATTATTAGAATAATATAATAATCCTATGAGGTAGGTGAGGATCAAAAGATAAATGAATTAGAATTTTTTTTAAGTGTTCTGGAGAAAAATATCAAAAGAACTTCTAAATTTGTTTTCAGGTTAATTTTGGAGAACTTCTACACTGTTACAACTACAGAATGTTAGTTATGTCATCTAACTCTAACCCAGTAGAGAGAAAAGATCTTGAAAAAGTAATTGAACAAGCATTTTCAAAACATAAGACACAGGATTATTGCTCATATCAAAAGCCACTTATCAATATATAGCATGTAATCTATATTAGCATGAACACTTAATGTGCTTGTTTCTACCTCATAATAAATTATTACTCATGACCTCGAATTATCATTAAAGGTTCAATTAAGCTAAGTATAAAATAAAAATCAGAAAGATTTCCATAAACTAATTAGAATTCTTGTGCTTAAGGAGTTTCCAGTTATCTGAGGCATATGAAAGCCAAGAGTTTACAGTAGCTAGGTACATCAAAGATGCACACCTAATAAAACAGAACTAACTTTATTTCCAGGTCCTTTTTAGGAATATAGTATCTTCTCCAGTATCTAATACTTTATAAGGTTCTAGAATTTTAAATGCTCCTCTCAGTCAGCACATAAAATATACCTAACAGTAAATAAAAAAGTTAACACAATTATATGATTAATACCTACTTTGCCCATGAGTTCTATTTTTGATAGAAGACTGTGATTGTATCACATGTCTAGGCTTTCATTAAAACTAATCAATAATTTGCAATAATAATTTCATATTTATCTGCCTTAATACATCAACTTTAAAAATAAAATTTTGTAAGCAAGGGCATATACAAATAAAGTATTCTAACTGATATTACAGCACATATCACAGATTTACTTTTAGAATCAGTCCTTTAAGGGTGTGTGTGCATGTAATTTATGTTTCTATACATAAATTAATGAGAATTTTTTGTTGTTTTATGAAATGGAAAGGAACCAATATTCTTAGAAAAACAAAAAAAAAGGTAACTATGTTCTGGCTGATAAAATACACTCAGATTTATAATGGATGCAGAGAACAGGACAGGCTGTTGCGGTGGACACACCAATACTGACTTTTGCTTACTCCATAACCTAGGGATATGCTCTCAAAACTGAGAATAAAACAGTAAAGAAGTGTCATTCTCATTCTGTGTTAAGAGACTTGAGACATGCTAAGGACTTTTTCTTTTTGGAATTTTTATAATAAGTAACCAGACACTTCAAAAATAAATGCATGAAATAGTAGCAATTTATGATTATGAAGCAGTTAAGTGCTTTACAATGTTGATGTAATACAGCAATTATAGACCTTTGTAATTCAGCAAAAAGGCATTGTTTTCTTGTTATTCATATTGAAACTATGTAATAAGAATACCTCTTTATTTTCAAAGAAAAGGGCTCAAATTTTTAAAAATCTTTGCATTAATGTTTTGACCATTGTTGTGAACTCACCATTGAGATTTATGATTTTATAACTAAAAATAAAATGAAGCATTAAGGGGGGAAAAGGTTGTATAATGTTAGAATTTTGATTAGCAATCACAGCTGCACCAGAATTAGTTTCTATAGCAACAGGAAGAAATAATGTGTTGAACTGCAATGCAATACAAGATTATTCTTTACAGATTCCAATTCAAAAGAAAATCTTTGAAGATTTCTCTTAAAAGAGTTATTAATCTTTTATCCATCATAATTGTCTAACAGAAAATAATTATTCTACTCTTCTTTTCCTAAATCCTGTTTTAATTCATTCAAACTTAATATGTTTCAAAAAAGATTGAAAATTTAATACACCTGAACAATAAGAATTTTGGCTACTATCTTATTTGCATTTAAAACAAAAATGCATGGAATCATTCCTGCATGTTGTGTAGACAGTACATTTTCTGATTAGTTCAGAACCTACAAAGAAAGGCCTAAAGAGTGCTGTTCTGAATAAATTGTGTTGTAGGAATGAGAATTAAAAATGATAAGCAAATTACACATTTCTATAAAAAGGGTCTTCCTTTCATCAATGTGTGCTCCTATGTCCAGCCTGAGACTCAGAAACTGTATCACTTCACGTACTCAGAATGTATCACTCCCTTACTTTAATAAGAGAAAGGACCACTATTAAATTTCAGATGTTGCCCATACTATTTTGCACTGTGAAACATATAATTTCACTGCATCTTGCCACTTCTTGCTATTTTTGGAAACTCATTAAAAGCATATGCCGGAACTTTTTATGTATTTTGCCCTTATAATGAGACCTATTACTGAGGCTTACTCCATGCCTCTGAGTTCCAAAGTATCTTTGGTGTTACCATGGATACCAGTGACAAGCTATCTCCCACAACTGCTTTATGTGTCTCATCAAACACAAGAAAACTGACATGGTAGTAATCAAGCCACCTAGACACTATGAATTTATAATTGTTGGTACCTCTACTCATGCTTTAAATAATAGACTATATAGAGAATAGACTGGATAGATAATATGGGCAAACTGGCAGCTCAGTAAATTATTTTTTAAAAACTAAATAACATCAAGTCATTGGGTAGGTAATATGACTTATTAGGAGAGGTATAAACATTAAAATAAGCCTATATGAAAATTAAGAGTCACATGTGGAGACCAAAGTAAACTTTGTGTTTGAAAATCTCCAGTAATGAAAACTATTAAAGACAATATCTCATGGAGACATTCATATTATATTCATATTATATAACCCATTAAAAATTTCAGAAGGGCACATTTATAAGAACATACAGATAGTTCAGGGTGAAGTACTGGTTTACAACAAAAACATCATTGTGAAATGGAATACAATTTTTTTTTTTACAATCACCAGGCAAAATCACCTCATTCTGTCCTATACTTTCCTCTTTCTTACTGCATCTATCAAATATTTTTGTAATTATTTAACAACTTTGACCAGATGAGACCTTAAAATATTAAGAATTAAATATCAAACTTGTCTTCCATACAAAATATTGTTCAGCATTTCACTTTGTGACATACTTTTAAAAATAGTATAAATATGTATGGGGTGATGAAGTTGACTTTGTGTTAAAGTTACATAATTTCATCTTTAAGACAAATATACACACATAAATCATACGCTTCAATCTCTTCACATGACATGACAATTCACAAGCATTATGAGATGTATCCAGATATGCACTTCTAATGAATATTTAATTAGAGTATTGAAAAAAATCAATGTAGTAATACATATTAATTCTTCTATAATTGGTCATACAGTTCAGGTAAAGTGAAAACATCATTACCCAAGATATGAACATATGGTTAACTACAGGAAAGCTATTAAATTTATATGCAGACACTAAAAGTTCACAAATTCAGTCTGATATAATGAATTCTCCATAGAGGTTTCAACTCAAATCTCCTTACACCTTAACTTTTCCATCTGCAGAGGGGAACCGCATCTTTTGTAGTTACTGAAAGATTACCAAGTTCCTAAATAAAAGACATTCAGGTGTAGAAGAAAGAACACATCTCTTTAAGTTCTGATAAGGAAATTCACAAGAGAGGTCTAATATCCATTTTTCCTCAATAAAAAGGACTACACAGTGCAAGCTGGGACACCCCAAAAGTTGAATTACTCTTTTCAAGGTCTGAAAATTCACCTGACTAGATCTACTCCTTCCACAAATTATTACTGGAACCTCAATGCCATGTCACATGAAAAGCAGCATGGGGCAACAGCATGAGGACTTGCACTGAGAGGCATTCACTCAGCCTGGCACACTGCCTCTGTACCTACAGGCCACCAAGGTCAGTGCAAAGCACTCCAGGCAATTTCAGACTTACCTGTCATTGCCTCCTGTTGTTTCTGGTAAACAACAGGCATTTATTTTAGTATCTATTTTGTTCTAGGCATTATGCAAGTTACTGAAAGTCCACAGGCCTGATTTATAAAGCTTTTATACCCAGGGTAAAGAAAAGCCGTAGGAAACACTAACAGGAGTGAGGAAACCTGAGTTTAAATTCAAGGTCTGCTACTAAGAAGCTAAGTGAGCATTTAAGTATTCTGAGCTCATATCTATAAAAACGAAGAGCACCAGCCAGATTACTAAGATCCTTATAATTTTAATTACTATGAATACATAACAATTAACTGTTCCATGTGGAAATTGGAATAGAATAATGCATTAATTTTATGAAAGTGAAAACTGCTAAGATGCAAGAGGTCACTGAAAGGGAAACTCCTTTTTTGAAAGCCCACTTACTCTAACACTTTTACTGTTTAATATTTGAGGCATAGGCCCTTCCTGCCTGATCACATAAGCTCTCAGGATTGTCTCTCTGCTTCAACAGCTAAACACACTGGAGACTACATAGTGCAAAAGGAGGAGGAGGCATGCCAAGGTTGGAAGATGAAATCATATTTTTTCCTCATGAGGATATGATGTTTATACCAAGTAATGTACACTTTGCAGACATTCTGCATTAATATTATGCTAGATAACCTTAGTGAATTCGCCTTTAATGTGAACAATGTTTTGCTTCAATGTGCCTAAAATCCCCAAAGCTATTCGAAATGAAAAATAGTCTAGAAATCTAAACGCCATCAAATGTGGAGACCATCAAAAAGTTCTACATACTTCATTATGCCCCAGGAATCATATCATGAAAAGGCAACAAGGAGGAAAAGAATCAGAAAATGCAGTCTAAATATAGAAACATAATATGGTTGAAATTACTTCAAACATAATGATTAAAAATATTATAATACTACGCATATGAGAAGTAAATGTTCAAGAAATATGTTTAAAACTAAGAATAACGTTAAAAAATAAAGCATGAAAAATATATTAGTACTTGACAAATACCACTCTCTAAAAAGTCACACAATTATAAATGATTCATCAAGGGCTGGGGATTTAGCTCAGCAGCATAAGCACCTGCCTGGCAGGTGTGAGGTCATTAGTTCGATCCCCAGTACCCCCACGCCAAAAGGCATAATAAATGATTCACCAGAAAGATACAGATTTATAAACAAGTAAATCCTTCACAATGTAACTTTAAAACAACCAGAATTCTCAGGGAAAAACTTAGAAATCCACAATCATCATGGAAAGTTTAATATGTCTCTTCTAATGATTAAAATGTGAAAATAAAAAATATTCAGGAAGGACACATTAGATTTGAACACAACGTACTGTATTATCTTGACTAAAGGACAGTCCTATAACCGTGCAATCAAGAATTAAAGAATAAGTGCTCCTTTTCCAAGACATATTAAACGGCTACTTCCTGGATACACACACTAATACATGGGCCAGTCTTTTTATTTTTAATTTTTATTTTAAAGAGAATAAAACCAAACAAAATAAAACAGAATAGAGTCAATCAAAACAAAACAGTGAAAGTGATCCAGGACTTCAAAACCAGGTAATAGGAAATCAACAATGGCTACCAAAATGCCTCTTATTATCTTCAAAATAACTGTCCATACCATCAGACATAATAAAATCAAACAAAATGCAACAGAATAAAACCAATCAAACCAAAACAATGAAAGCGAGACAGGATTTCAAAACAAGATAATAGGAAATCAACAATGGTTACCATAATATATATCTTGTTATATTCAAAATAGGTGCCTATGTCATCAGATATAATAAAATCAAACAAAACAAAACAGAATAAAACCAAACAAAACAATGAAAATGATATAGGACTTTAAAACAAGATAAGGGAATTAACAAAGGCCACCACCTTCAGCAGATAATTTCCCATAGTTACTGTACTGCATACTGTTATCCTCTAAATGGATATTCAGACTACAGGCTTGCAAGGTCAATCAAACAAAACAGGCATTAACTTGTTGTTTCACTTCACTGGCTACCATCTCAGCCTGGGTTTCTCTGAATCAGTCAGTTACTTATGGGGAAGGGAGGGACTCAGCACTTCTTATCTCTGAGCCCATGCGCCAACTAGCTCACAGGAAGGGGTTAGCTTTCTCTCGGTTCTCTTTCTGGGAGGGATGGCCACTGCTGGCTCACAGAAAGGGATTGGCCCGGCCCACGACCACTGCTGGCTCACACAAAGGGGTTCCCTTCTTCTTGATTATCTTCTTGGGACACATGGCCGCTGCTGGTTCAGAGGAAGTGGTTGGCCCAGTCCACAACTGCTGCTGGCTCACAGGTAAAGGTTGGCTTCTTGGTTTTCTTCCCAGGATGCATGGCCACTACTGGCTCAGAGGAAGTGATTGGCTTCTTCTTGATTCTCTTCTTGGGATGTATGGCTGCCACTAGTTCACAAGGAGGGGTTGGCCCAGCCCACACAGGCCAGCCTTAAGAAATGGCTAACACTGGCTTTAAGCATATTCTGTTACCTGATCACAATAGACTTAATTCAGAACTGAGGAACAACTTTAGTACTTCTGGATTTTTAAAGATCAAACCCAGGAACTGAAAGAAATAATGACAGGGAGTAGGAATATTAGAAGATTAAAATGCAAATCAAAATAATACCCCATAAGAAACATCCTATTATTACACTCATACATGCACACTCATAGCAGCATAACTCATAATAACTAAGTCTTAGAAGCAACTTATGTGCCCATGAACAGATGAATGAATAAAGAAAATGTGGTATTTACTAGACACAATGGAGCACCACTCTGCTATAAATAAGGATAAACTTGAGGCATTTGTAGGAAAATGGATGCACCTTGAGGCCATAATGGTAAGTGAAATTAATCAGACACACAAACTCAAATATCACATGGTTTTTCTCATATGATAAACCCAAAGCATAAATAATTCAAAGAGCAAAACAGATTGACAGGAAACAGGAATGGGAAGAGGATCTGGGAATGGAGAGAGGGGAAGGAGGAGAGGGGAAGGATCAAGATGCTGTACGTATGCATACTAATTCCCCACAATAGATGTATTTATTATGCATGGCAAACATATACTAAGAAAAGAGAAAAAATATTGCATTATTGCATATTAATATTATGGAATGTAATTCAAATGGTACAAAGGTACAATTTTAAATATGTATATTAAAAATGATTGAACAATAAAGTAAAAGTATAAATCTAAAGAAACTAGAAAAATAGAAATAAAGAAATAATAAAGACAGAAGCATGAAATTTTTTAAAATCACAATTCAGTAGAGATGACTGGCAAATCTAAAATAAGTTTCTTTAAAAGAATTAAGAATTTTTTGAAAGAAAACTTGACAGGATTAAGCAAAGAAAAAGAATGCTTTAAGAACTTTATAATCATAATTCTGAGAACTTACAAATAAAGCATTTCTGGGAAAAATATAATTTACCAAAACTGACTCATGAATAAAAAGAGAACCCAATTCCACCTACAATAGTTCAGTATTCCATCAATAAAAGTCTTGTCTCCCAAAAAAAATCATTAGGTACAAATAATTTTACAGACTGATTCTACCAAACATTATGAGAATAGATTCTCAATGTTACATAATGTTCTCGGGAAATAAAAAAGAAGAAATAATCCAAAACTTATTTTATGATTGTTAAAAGCTTACTGAACAAGAATAACATGGAAAAAAAGTTTTATGGCAAGCACCTTTAGAAATGTGTTTGCAAAACCCTTAAAGGCAACAAAAGAGTAAATCAAACTTAACATGACAAATTCGGTTTTACTTCACTCAAGGAAACAAAGTTGGTATACCAAACGTCTTTTAGTATAATTCACAACACAGACATTAAAATACAAAAACCACCATACAATCTCAAACATCAGACAGAGCAAAGGATTAAACATCAATTTATGACTAAAAGTAGTTTTAGCAAACTAGGAACAGAAACAATCTCCTTAATTCAATAAATACCTTCCCAATACTACAAACCACATGAAAGGAAAACATTGGAGACATTCCCTGGAAAACAGGAAGGAAGCATACTCTGTAGGAATGAGGTTAGATGGAAGAAATAAAGACAGGTAGAAAGGAGGCAAGAAAACTCATAATTTTAAAATTGTACTTTAACTGCAGTTTCAGGACACAATCAAAATTACCCAAGGTTACAAGACTTGCTTCTTCCACAATACTCATCAAAATCCTGAAGGTCTTCAAGATACAGGAAAATAAACCTGTAAATTGGGCCTACATTTCTCACCTCTGAGTCGAGTCAGACCTTTTCCTCTCACAAACTCTCATCCTCAAAAAAGCAGCACTATTAATTGGGTGCCACATCTCTAAACTTCAAACACACGCAAAGGGCTTGCATTCTAACATAGCTTAGTAAACAAACTGTAACCGAGAGACAGTAGGTGTACATATCCTACTATAATAGATAGCTAAATTAGGTAGAAATATTATAGGCAGTCAGACAGGGCTGCACCTTGAGAGAGTCAATACAAAAGAAGAGAACACATTACAACTGTGGCCAGAGGCACATCCTGTTGAAGGCCAAGCCTCAAGATAAAGATGGAATGACCAGGCTTACATGCCTCCCCAAAGATAACTGGTGACACCTGGTCCAATAAAGTCTAGACAGACATCAGTCACTTCGATGGGTAACCAAGACCCTTGGACCCATCCCTTCCTGCAAAGCTCTTTGCTCTTTCCATGTACACTTGCTATGTAACTTGCTTCCCAACTGGATCAATATTACCTAAGTGGCTACACTTGGAAGCTTGTTGGTTGATCATAGCTTTACCGATCTTGCTCCGTAAAACTTCCTCTGTGAAGTGGACTCACTGGCAACCCACTCATGCCCTTTCTTGCCTCTCAGGAGCTATCACTCTCTCAATAAACTTTCCTACTCTTAACCTCTGTTGTTCCTTAGAAATCATTCTTTGATTTTGGGGAACACTTATTTGGCGTATCTGATATCTAGCAGGTTGGGAGTTACAATATTTCTCCTATATCATTCCTGTATCACTACATCATCCATCTTGAAGACACCTCCAAATCACACAAAACCCCCAGCCTCGGTCCATAATGTGTCTCATTCCACAAGAGCCAGCAGCCGCTTCTGAGTATATAAAGGCAACATGGAGGTACCACTCTAATAGGAATAACAAGATAGACCTTTTGCAAATGGGAAAGGGAATAAGAGAGAGAGTGGGAGGAGTGAAAAACAAGAAAGGAACTGTGTTATGTACATGCACCAACTCCCCAAGACGAATGTGATCATTATGTACTGCAAACATGTACAAATAAAAATTGAAAAAATACAGAAAAACATAAGTTGCGCAAGCTGAAAATGAGTGACTTCATAATAATTCAAAATCCACCAGAAAAAAATAGTGCAAGGAAAAGATAATTAATTTAAAGACTATAAAAAAGTCATGCTTAGCCAAGCATGGTGGCTTACGCCTGTAATCCCAGCACTCGGGAGGCTGAGACAGGCGGATCATTGTGAGTTCGAGACCAGCCTGGGCTACAAAGTGAGCTCAAGACCAGCCTGAATGGCATAGTGAGACCATGTCTCAAAAACACCAGGGCTGGGGATCTAGCTCAGTGGCCTAAGCGCCTACCTGGCAAGCGCAAGGTCGTGAGTTCAATCCCCGGTGCCACAAAAAAAAAAATAAAAAAGTCATGCTTTTCTCCTTCTATAAACTGATAAAAAGTACTAATATAAAATAGTGTGCATTTAATAAGCTGTGGGTCTCCAACATATAGAAATGTAATGTATGTGTAATACATTTGCTAATGATTGCACAAAGGAGGCAAATGGAACAAAGCTATACAGGGCTAAAGAAAAGACAAAACTGGAAAGGAATAACTGAAAACAATTCTGTTTGTTTTGTAACATTAATAAATCTAACAGTAATACAATAAAAAACAGGAAAAAAGGAACAGAGCTATGTGACAGCAATGTTTCTATATAATCTGGAATTAAGCTAGTATAAACATAGTTTATTTGGGTACAATGTATATAGTAAATCTTTTTTAAAAAGTGAAGAAGTTATTAAAACCAATTTTTTTAAAAAGTGAAAAAGTGATTAAAGATTTTCAAATGCTACATTATAAATTATCCCTACAGAGGAAAAAAAAGTGCTAAAGGAGGAGGGAAAAATCAGAATGACTTGAGAAGGAAACCAAATCCAATCATATCAATAACAAAATGTACACTGGGATACCAAGAACTTTGGTGTGACTTGCCTTATCAACATATGTGCTTTACTCCAGTGCTCTGGAACCAAACCCTCACTATGTCCATAGTATGCCTGCAGCAAAAGGTTGAGAAAAGATAATTCTGCAAACAGAACCACAAGAAAGCAAGAGTGCCTGTACTGACATCAGAAAAACCTTAAAACAAAGTTACTATAAAAAATATAGTTACTATTAAAGTTACTATACTTTATATAACTATTAAAAGATGCACTAATAGCCGGGCGTGGTGGCTCACGCCTGTAATCCTAGCACTCGGGAGGCTGAGACAGGCGGATTGTTGTGAGTTTGAGACCAGCCTGGGCTACAAAGTGAGCTCAAGGCCAGCCTGAACAGCATAGTGAGACCCTGTCTCAAAAACAGGGCTGGCGATCTAGCTCAGCGGCCTAAGCACCTACCTGGCAAGCGTAAGGTCGTGAGTTCAATCCCCGGTGCCGCAAAAAAAAAAAAAAAAAAAAAAAGATGCACTAATTATAAAAATATGTGCCCTGATGACAGTGCACCAAAACGCATAAAACAAAACCTGTCAGAATCAAGCAATTCCACTTCTAGGAATATATCTAGACAAACTGAAACAGAGGTTCAAACAGATCCTTCCCAGCAGCGTTATTCACAACAGTTAAAGATGGCGCAACGCCTATATCCATCCACAGAAGAGATAAATGAAGTGTAATATATTACACAACAGATTACTATTCAGCCTCACAAAGACTAAAATTTTTATATATGTTACAACATAAATGAACTACAAAAATATTTGAAAACTATCACATTATTGAAAGAAATTAAAGAAGATCTAAATAATGAGACAAACTTCTTGTATTCAGGGACTAGAGGACTAAACAGTGTTAAAATGGCTATCTTCTCCAAGTTCATCTACAGATACAATAAACTCCAGAAAAACCTCAAATATATTCTTCATAAAAATTGTTAAGCTGACTTTAAAATCTATGTAATTGTAAGAATATCCACAGTAGCTAAAACAATCATGAAAAAGAAGAACAAAGAAACAGGATTCGAACTTCACAAACTTGTTACAAATAATTTTCATCAGCTAGCATAAGGACAGACTCATAGATCAGTGAAATAGTCTCAAGACCTCAGAAAGAAAACCACACGTACATGGTTCATTATGATAAGTGCTGAGGCCACTGAATGGGGGAAAATAATCTTCATTAAGTGCCAAAACAAGCAGTTATCAACATGCAAAAGACACACTGACCTTACATCATACATAGAAATTAACTCAAAATGGATCAAAGATCTAAATATGAGAGTTTTAAACTCTAAAACTCTTAGATGGAAACAGGGAAACCTTCAATACACTGGTCTTAGTTATTTCTCAGCTATGGCACTATACAAAGCACAGACAAGCAAAAAAAGATAAACTGGACTTTATTAAAATTAAACAGTTTGGGCTAGGGATTTAGCTCAGCAGCACAAGTGCCTGCATGGCACATGCAAGGCCGTGAGTTCGATCCCCAGTATTAAAAAAAAAAAAGAAGAAAACAGTTATAGACATAGAAATGCACTATTTAAGACAGGGAAAAGATAACTCACAGAACAGAAAATATCAAAGAATTCAAAAAGGATATAATTAAAAAATGAGTAATAAAAAATAAGAAGAAAAAAATAGAGTACTAGACTTGAATACACATTTCTCCAAAGACAGAGAAATGTTCAATAAGCACATGAAAAGGTATGCAAACCATTAGTCACCAGGGAAATAAAAATCAAAGCCACACAGAGGTACTATGTTATACCAAGGAGACAACAAGAACTGGCACCTAAACTGGTGGTGAAGCAATGATGAAGCTGTGGAGAAACTGGGGCCCTGATATATTAGTGGTGGAATGGAAAATTGTCCAGCCAGTGTGGAAGAGCTCAGCTGTTCTGCAAAAACTCGATGATAGCAATGACCCAGCAGTGCCATTCCTAGGTAAATACCAAGAACTGGGAAGCAGCAACTCAACGTCCACAGCAGTACTGCTCACTGCTTCGGGTAGAAGCAACCAACTATCCTAGTGGATCACTGGACAAGCAAAAACAAGGTACACACACACAGGGAATGCTATTCAGCTGTAAGAAGGAACTGAGTCCTGTTACACATCACAAGCACAAGCCTTGAAGACATGACACTGAGTGAAATAAACCAGACATAAAAGGACAAATGTTGCATGGTTCCACTTGTATGTGTTACTTAGTTTAGACAAAAATTTACAAAGGCAGTAGAAGAGTAGTTACCAGGGACTGAGCAAGAGAGAAAATCACTTCTTTCTGAATTGTTAAAAGTTTCTGTTTGGGGTGATTAAAAACAAACTCTGAAAATGGAGGAGGTGACTGCTGCAGAACAGTGCGAATGTTCTTGGTGCCAAAAACATGAGAGGCTTAAAAATGGCTAAGACATCAGGGACAGTGGCACATGCTTCAAATTCCAGCATTTGGGAACTGAGGCAGGACAATCATGGTGTGGAAGCCCACCTGGGCTACACAGTGAGTTTAAAGACAACCTGAACTACAGAGCAAGACCCTACCTCAAAAAAAAAAAAAAGTAACTTTTGGGCAACCCACTCAGGACCTCTTCTGTCTCTCTTTCAGACAGAAGCTTTCTTTCTCTCAATAAATATATCCTGCTCATAACCTCCGTTGTTCCTAAAACTCATTCTTTGATTTTAGAGAACACGAACTCGTGCAGAACATCTAGTAGGTTCAGAGTTTCATTCCCCTATATCATTTGGAAGTCTCCCACCAAGATCGTAGGATGGAGGACCAACTTGGGAAGGACCATACACTGTGATCTTGTCGACTCCTTCTGCCGTCAAGAAAACAGGCCTGGACTCTTGCATACATCGCACCAGACTCAAGCCTGGAAACCAGAGACTGTAGCTGAAGGGGAACAACTATCTACATACTCCTGTGAGCCCATAGAAGACTTAAAATTCCTGTACAAAGAAAGAAAGAAAGTCTTCAGGTGAGTAATGTCATTATTAGCCCTGTTACTATTCACTTCACCACTTAAAGGAGGATGCGATTCCTTTCTAAGGTGGGCACAGGAATATGCAGAATCCTTACAACACACCTCCTGCTGGATACTTGGCCTACTCCCCTTGTCGAGTACATCAGGACTTCCTTGGTGGGTGTCCCCACTTCAAGGAGACGACTGGAATAAATTACAAGACTGTATTAATGAGGTACAAAAAAGTTCAATAACTCAAAGCTTAGCCCACCATTACAAAGTAACAAAATGGCCTATAAACTATACTCTTAATGATCCAGGACATAATCTAACTTTTTCTAACAAAGCCACTGAAGCCTCTCTACAAGCACTAGTGAGGCCCCTATTAAATAAGGGTCCTATCTTGAGGGCCAACAACCATAGATATAAAGATGGCTGTTTTCAAATATGGGATGAATATATATGCTTAACCCCTACTATAGGATATCTCAGTAGAAAGGCCCCTTTATGTTGGGAACAAAAAAAAAATCACTCTTATTCTCATTGGCCTAACTCTACTAAATATTTGGGATGGACACCCCTTGAACGATGTATACACACAGTAACTCTGCAGGCTAATGACTGGTTTGCGACAGACTGCTTCACTTACCCTGGGATTAGATGGGAAGTCCCTAATGGCACTCATTGGTCTTGTGGGACCACTTTGTGGCCCTGGCTACCCTCTGGGTGGATAGGAAGATGCACATTAGGGTTTGCCTGGTTACAAGGCAGGAGTGTCAAAAGTATCAACAAACCTGCAAATCTACCCCACCTACAACATCAATGGTCCAGAAACGTGTTTCACTGGTATGATCATTTGGCATCTATCTTTATCCCTACCCTAGGATTAAAAGATGTCATGCAACATATTGAGGCCTTAACTATACTCAGTGAGCCCTAAATGACACTGCAGCTGGTCTCTCTCTCCTAAATGAAGAAGTAAAATTAATGAGACAGGCTGTCCTCCAAAATAGGATGGCATCAGACATTCTAACAGCAGCACAGGGGGGTACTTACACAATTGTAAAAACTGAATGCTGTGTGTACATTCTTGATCCTCCTGCTAATATCTCAATAGCTGTTCAAGATATCAGATGACAAATTAATGACATGTCAAAGATTCTAAAATTCCCTGGACCTTATCCTTTTCCTCCTTATGGGAAGCAATTACTAGCTTCTCTTGGTGGAAATCTTTTTAACTATACTCATAATTATTCTGTTGATCCTATTTGGGCCATGCATACTTAATTGTTTCTTTGGCTTTGTCTCCTTCAGACTTAGAGCTGTACACCTATCCAAGATGAAACTGTCTGCTGTCTATCAAGGGCCTTTAGATAGACCCTCTGTAGAATATCTCTGACTGCCAATCAGCAACTACAACCCCTTTCAGCCTGAAGAAGCCAGATCGGTCGTCACCCATTTCTCCCTGACAGCAGTTCAGGATACTTCTTCAGAGGGGGGAATGTTACAGGCAGCTGAGTTAGTTAGAAATATTATAAGCAGTCAGATAGGGCCAGGCCCTCGAGAAAGCGGACACAGAGGACCAGATGTCTTGTGACCTTGAAGGAGAGACACCTCCTGCTATAAGCCAGATCTCAAGACAAGGCAAAACAAATACAACCACACCCTAGTAGGGATTGATATTCTAAATAGGTATGGATCACCTTGACCATCCCAGTCTCCTATAGGAAGAGTCACTGATCCTCAAGAATGCTCGCTTGCTATGTGACTTGCTTCCCTATTCATTCCTGATTTGGTCAATTTTACCTGAACAATTAATCTTATTGGTTGACCATAGTTCTGCCCCACCTCATGCCCATTTGCCTTCCGAGTTCCCAGGTTTTCCCCCATCTTGGACCCACCTCACCTCATGGTTTTACTCTATAAAAGTCTCTTGAAAAGACAGAATCTTTGGCAACCCACTCAGGACCCCTTCTGTCTCTCAGACAGAAGCTTTCTTTCCCTCAATAAATATATCCTGCTCATAAAAAAAGTAACTTTTTTTGTATATTTCTTTCACATTTTAAAAAAACAATATTTGAAAAGAATGACATTCTGATACAACATGATTCTGCTGTAACAGGCACTAACTTTGAAAAGTCTCTTTTCATTTACACACAAAGGCAAATATTACATAATTCCACTTAAATGAAGTCCTGCTATTATTACTTGAGGTAAATTTTATACTATATGCATTTTACCAGAATAAAATATTAAATTGAGAATTTTTCACTAGAGTGAGAGAATTAAATTCTAGCTTTCAAGTGATTTGGAAAAAATAAATAAGACATGGCAGCATCTGCTAATTAAAAAGAATTCATAAGAAAAGGTATTCTCTTTAAAATAAAATTTAAAAAAAGGTGTTAGTACACAGTAACTAAAAAGATTAGAATGTACTATTACACCTCAACTGAGTTTTAAAAACATACTTAAAAATCCTCAAGAAGCAAATTAGAGGGAGGATACTGTTCACAGAGGGAAGCCCAGAAGTGTTTAAGCACGAGGCAGTGAAGCATGAAGAGGAAGGGTTAAGTACACCATCAGAAGGAACACGAGAGTGCTGATAAACCCAGCTGACGGCAATGACGGACGACAGCAGCAAAGCTGGGCGACTCACCTGACTGCGAAAATACAAAATACAGATGATGGAAAAAAATACATTTTGAAAAATAATGAGGTGTTTTGAAATGGAAAAACAGGGCACTGAAGAACTTCATGTTAGTAACTAAACTCACCATTAGAAAGTAATCAAAAAACACTAAAGTAAGTTCACTGTGTTCTCCATCAAAATAGGAGAACTGCTCTAAAGTTCCTCTTAAAGTGTTAAGAATAACTGTAACATTTCTAATAAAAAATCTAATATCAAAATATTAGACCCTTTAAAGAAATTAATTAGAACCAAGTTTAGAAATATATACAAGTTCAAATAAAAATTTAGCACAAAAGTATTTCATGTAAGTTATTAAAATTAATTTTTCAGTAAATAACACAGCAATATATGACTAACAATTTAGAAAAAAGTTAGATCTCTGTTTTAGTCCTTGCAAGAAAATAAATTAGTTCTGGATCAGATTCACAGGTAGAACATTGAAGACATAAACATACTAGAAGAAAATAAACACATTTTTCCAAACCTCAAACAGGAAAGGAAAGGTCTTTCTGAACATTATATAAAAATCCAGAAACCATAAACAGAAAAAATCTGAAATGGCTACAATAATATTTAAATTCTGGATCTGCAAAATCACCACTAGTAATATAAAAAACAAGCTAGAAAAATACTTATTACATAGAACAAAGACAAATTTCCTTAATATCCAGCAGCATTTAGGAATAGATAAAAAAATATAGTACTATAATGGAAAAGAAAAACAGTTCAAATTTACTAAGTTCCAAATACATATACAAGTCAGGTATGATAAAAGCACGTGAACTATAGAACTGTCACATTTAACATCAAACTATAATTTGCTATTATTTCACAATTAAGTAACATAATTTTAGGGAAAACATAGAAATATAAACTAAAATGTGTCATAGACACAGACTGTACTTAGAATTGTTTTTTCGTAGTTTAAAATGTGAGTGAAGGGTACAAGATTTTGTGAGAATGTCAAATTTCACATGTAAAGTATACTGTTTAGTTGTACCCACTGTAATTCTAGAATTCACAAATGGTATGGCAAGGTGGTATCAAAAACTTCCTGCCTATTGATTAAAAAATACACTGAAAACAGTACACCACAGCAATCAACTAAAAATCTATGAAAGTAATCTTTATTCACTGTGTGTTATTTGGTTTTGTATGTCAAAATTTCAACAAATTAGAAAAAAAAAATCCCACTAACCTAGTATTCTTTCTAGACACTATCTTCTGTGTTGTCAATTATAAAACAAGTTATTAGATTGGTAGTCAACCATTTGCAGATATCAATCCTGTATAGCTGTACACTGTAAGAATCAAATTTCCAAATATGCAGTTGGTTATTAGTTCTATTTTTAACCTGCCACTCATAAAAATTCAGAACATGTTTACATCATCCATCCAGCAGGCTAACGCAACTGCACATCAGAAAGTCATGCATAATTCAACTCAATATCCTCAGGCTTGCCACTCTAAGTCAAAGCTCCCCTTAAAAAGCTAGTGTGTGACTTGAACATGAATAAAGTATACCTAATTTTTCCTTTTATGTGGCAAATTAATACTTTCTGCAATACAATGCCAAAAATTCAAAGTCACTCTAGAATAGATCTTTATATTATTGAAAAAAGATAATTGAAAAAATAAAGCTACAGAAGTCTTAGAAAATTAATTATAAATAGTGAAAGACACAAAGCAGCATAAGATTCAAACAGAAAAGCCTGCAACATAGCAATAGATTATATGAAATTTTGCCAACAACCAAAATTTACATGAAATTACAAAACCAAAGCTCTAAGGTATGTTGTGAATTGGGAATTCTTTTCACACTTAAATTCAGGTTATACTTTTGTATCAGTAAAGTTAGTTTCATTTAAATTCCTTAACTATAAATCCACTACTAAGTTTATCTAACACTAAGTCATTTAAATTCCTTAACTATAAATCCACTACTAAGTGTATCTAACACTAAGTCTAGAAAGGGCCCAGATCTAGAAAAGCCTGAGTCTATCAAACTTAAAATGAGGTCTATTAACTAAGCAGTCGAGATACAGCAGTGCATATTCACTCTACCACACTTCGGTCACTGTCACCTCCACAGTGGATGTTTGCTTTCCAAAGAAAGACAAAAGAAAACTGGGTTATAGTCTATAAAAGTCTATTTTTGAGGCAACTAAAAATACAGTGTTTATGAATAACCTGAAATGTGATGCACAATAGATTAGTCTCTGGGTTAAAATTCTCATGAGAATAAATGTATACACTTTGATAATTTTTCTTCCCAGAAGATTCACATTTAACTTATCATTTAAGGAAACCTTCTAGATATGAACAACATCATTGCTCAGACAATCCAACTCAATTATGAGAATTTCATATTAGTCCTACTCAATATTACAGACACACCAAACATAACATCCTCTACAATGACAGTCCATTAATGTCAAGGTGCAGTAATATGAAGAATAAAATTAATGGGATAGAGAGAAAGGATTCAACGATATCTGAGATAATGAAAAAAAGATTAAATAGCAGGCCTTTGGGAAATACAGAGAAGGCATGGGAGTCCACTTGGTGAAGAGAGAAAAATCTAATCTAATTCAGGTACACAGAAAATATCTTTTCAGTTTTCTTCTAGAAATGGAAAACTTAAAACAAATGCTCAGGTGACATAGTGAATACACCAGGGATTATCTTCATCAATTAAGATCTAAATTTAATTAGGAGCTCATAGGTAACACTGTTGACCAAATTTGTTCATTAAGTGTTCTGAAAGAGCATAAAACATCCTATAGAAACTCAACCACCAAGTAAAGCTAGAAAAACTGATATATAGAAATTCAAAAGCATACCAGCAACAGCAAATGGAAAACTGTCCTAAAAGGAAGCCCAAAAGTCAGGCATGCCGGCAGACACCTTTAATCCCCACTGCCAGTAAACTGAGACAGGAAGATCATGAGTTCAAGGCCAACTTGGGGAACACAGTGAGTCCCTGTCTTTAAAAACAAAACAAAACAAAACAAAATTCAATCTCATCTAGCAACAATATACATTTTCCCCTTTCCTTTGAAGAATATTTCTCCTCAAATTTCCATAATTCTTGTCCGGTTACGACCAACTCCCCAAACTAGCAAGATGCAGAAAAATACTTGATTTTCCCTTGCAAAACGATTGAGCTGTTACATCTCAGCACTGAATGCTGAAGTGGTCAGGGTCAACTAGGACAGTAGGAATAATGCTGACGTGTCTAGAGTGGCAGAAGTTTAAGTTAGAAACAGAGGTCCAAAGAGGGTAGCAGCCAGCCCTCATTTGTGAGTGACTGACAGAATGACACCACTTGAAGGAATGGAAATTACAGGATAATCAATTCTCTTGAGTAGGTAGTACTGAGATTATTAATAATTTTCACTACTATTACTGAAGGCTTAGAAGGTGTGTGTGGAA
Source organism: Cuniculus paca (assembly GCA_004365215.1). NCBI lineage: Eukaryota > Metazoa > Chordata > Mammalia > Rodentia > Cuniculidae > Cuniculus > Cuniculus paca. Next base: position 2,238 of record RJWT010001211.1, on the reverse strand, counting down.
AGTGGGCAGATAACAGGAGGCTGCATAACAGATGCTCCAGCACAGAGAAGCAGTGAGTTCTAGTGTCTCCAGCAGCAGTCCCCACCTTTTTTTGGCACTAAGGACCAGTTTCTTGAAAGGCAACTTTTTTCACGGACCAAAGGAAGGGGAGACTGGGGATAATTCAAATTCATTGCATTTATTATGCTCCTTATTTCTATTATTACATTGTAATATATAATGAAATGATTATACAACTCAGCACAATGTGGGATTAATGGGAGATCTCAGCTTGTTTTCCTGGTCCCATCTAGGGTTAATGGGAGACAGAGACAACTAGGCATATGGTTTATGTCCACTACTATGTCATTCTCCATAATCTCATCTTGGTTACTGTCACTACAGAAAACCCTACTTCAAAAGAATGTTGGAAATGGAAGCAGGTTTTTCAGTATTTTTGGGCAACCTCAGGATACTACACCTTGACTTTAATCCAGGTCTGGAGAACTACTTTCAAGGCCACTGTCACTGGTAAATTCAACAATGGATCTTCTAGCAAGAAGTCAATTCACTCGGCTTATTTACATAAGGGTAACATCCATTCCTCTCCAGTTTAGGGCTCTTTTTTAGCTGGGAAGTAAATGCTCAAATTCTTTTGAAAGCTGAGACAGGTGATCTAATACCAGCTGGGAGAAAGAAGGCCTTGGTTCAAACTCTTTCAAAAATCCCAATTTTTACTCACTGCACCCATAATTCCAGTTTGGCTTTAAATGCAGCTGCTTTACCTGCAGACTTGAACACCATAGTACAAAGCATGCTGAGAAAATTTGAGTCACCTGTTGCAATGAATCTGTAATTTCAACAGGACTCCTGATTTTCTCTTTTATGCAGCCTTTTTTTCCTTGACAGTCTTAAGAGTCTTCCACTGTTCCATCACTGGATCTTCTCTACTTTCATACAAGCTATCACTGATGTTTGTTTTGTACTAAGCTTGGCTTGAGATAGCCTGTGGGGTTACCCACACTGTAACTGAGACAAGCATGCAGTGTGGGAAAATGATACAAATGGAAATGATAAATGAAATAATGGGTGGGTCACATGAGGACCAAAATAAATGTCAGATTCTGACTTAAAGACTGCCACCAGATGTAGTTGTAAAATGAAGCACATTAACTCACTTTCCACTACAAAGCCTACCAGATGTAGCTTAATTGTCACTTGCCTATTATGGTTCTTTTCTAGTCAAATCTTTTCACTAATCTTAATCTGTATATGCAGCTGCTCCCCAGTGCTAGCATCACCACCTCAGTTCTCATCAGTCATTATTCTCGTACGGAGGATACAACCCTATGTCCTTTGCATGCAAAATTCACAGTAAGGTTCACACTCCTTTGAAAGTCTAATGCAGCTGATCTGACATGCTGAGGAGCTCAGGTGGTAACTGAAGCAACGGGAAGAGGCTGTAAATATAGATAAAGCTATATGATAAAGCATTCACTTGCCCACCAATCACCTCCTGCTATGCAGTCTAGTTCCTAATAAGACACAAACTGGTATTGGTGCATGGCCCAAGAGTTGGGAACCTCTGCTCTAAAGCACCAAGGAGGGGGAACTGTAATTCATAATAACCCACTGCAATAGGGACCAAGAGATGAGGGAGGGGACATAAAAAGAATTAAGATGTGTTATGTACATGCACCAACTCCCCATGGTGAATGCAATTATGTACTTGCAAAAATGTAGTAATAAAAATGGAAATGTAAAACTAACCTATTGTGACTATTAATCATGATGTATCAAATTGAATGGATTAAGATTAGTAAAGCACAGTTTCGGTTGTATTTGTGGATCATCAACATGTAGGCCAATAAACTGAGAAAGAAAGACTCACGCAGGTATAGGTGACACCAACCAACAGGTTGGAGTCTGGAAGGAATAATAGAGGGAAAGAAGAATGATGTGTGCCTGTGTGTGAAAAGCTCTCGTCTTCACTGTCACCTTTGAACAGTCGTTTTCCGGTTTTTCCAGCCTTCCAGTGTAGGCACACATTGGTAGTTCTACAACTAGCGTTCAGACCTTGACACTGACTGGTGCTGCACCCTTGGTCCCTCTGTCCTGAGGCTTCCATCTTCTCGGGCTGAGCAGTCACTAGGTCATCTAGCTCTCCAGCATGGAGACAGCCGCTTTGGATTCTTCTGCTGCTGACTGCAGATAGCCACTGTAGACTCTTCCACCTCCGATCCAGTGAGCCTCCCAGTA
>RJWT010001210.1:0-50754 GCA_004365215.1 Cuniculus paca | reverse complement strand
AAATGTAAGAACAACCATTTTGAAGAAAGCAAGAGACACTAGGGTAACCATTGTTAATCTCCTGTTGTTATGTTTTGAAAACCTGTATAGCTTGCAGTGTTCTCCTTTGAAATGCTATATTATGTTTGACTCTATTCTGTTTTCTTTTGCTTTTTTCATTCTGTTTTGTTTTGTCCTATTTTCTTTAAAATAAAAAAAAAGAGAACCTCTCCATAACACATAATAGCCAAAATATCAGAAGTTCAACACAAAATAAATTATTAAAAACTGTTAGGTAAAAGAAATAAATCACTTACAAGGATAAACCCATAGAATTACAGCAGATTTCTCAATAGAAACCCTAACGGTCAGGAGAGTTTGGAGTAGAGTGTTTCAAGACTTAAAATGAAATAACTTCCAACCCAAACTAATATATCTGGTAAAATTATCTTTCTGGTAAAATTGAAAGGCAAATGAGGTTGTTCCATGCCAAACAGCACCTAAGTGCTAGAAGCAGCACTCCGGAAACTTCTCAAGGGTACACTAGGAAGAGACAAACAATTAAGACAACAACACCAAAAAATCTACTAGAATAAATAAACTCAGGTGAGCAATTAAGCAGAAGGGGAAAAATAGAAATCAGTAATAGGAAAATAATACAGTGACAGGAATAAGTTGGTATCTCTCATTAATAACTCAATGTGAATCATTTCAAATCCCAAACCAAAGGATACACATTGACAGAATGCATCAAGAAAAAAGCACACAATCCAAAAATTCATATGGAACTGGAAAAGGGCCAGAATGGCGAAAGAAATTCTGGGTAATAACAGCAAACCAGGAAGCATCACAATCCCAGATTTGAAAGTTATATTACAAAGCTACAATAATGAAAACAGCACAGTACTGGCACAAAAACAGAAATGTGGATCCATGGAACAAAATGGAGGAAGCAGAAATAATCCCAGACACATTTAGCTCTTTGATGTTTCATAGAGTGTCTAAAAACACACTGGAGGAAACATAACCTCTTTAATAAATGGTGTTGGGAAAATTGGATATCCGTATGCAGAAGATTGAATCCAAACACATATATCTCACCACATATGAAACTAAATAAAAATGGATCAAAGATCTAAATGTTAAAACAAATAATCCATTGGAAGATAAAATGATAAAACTCTTTAAAGCATAAAAGCAAGCAATAACTTTCTGAAAAGAATGCCAGTGGCACAAGAAATAATGCTAAGAACCCACAAATGGAATCATCAAATTAAAAACCTTTTGCACATCAAAGGAAACAATCAACAGAGAGAAAAGACAACCTACAAAATAAAGAAAAAAAACTTTGCCAGCTTTCCTTCAGACAACAGATTATCATTTAGAATATACAAAGAACTCAAAAAAGTAAACCTGCCAAAATAGAAGACTCAAGAAAAAATGGGTCTTCAAAATGAATAGACACATGGACTGAGGATATAACTTAGTGGCACAGTGCCTGCCTGGCAAACATGAGGTCATGAGTTTGATTCCCAGTACAAAAAACAAACAAATAAACAAACAAACAAACAAAGTATGTATATATATATATATATATATATATATATATATATAGACACTTCTCAGAAAAATAAGTACAGGAGCTCAATAAATACATGAAAAAATGTTCAACATTACTGGCCATTAGAGAAACACAAAACAACATTGAGATACATCTCACCCCAAAAGGAATGTTTATCAAAAAGAAATCAAATAATAAATGTGAGGTTGCACAGAAAAAAAAACCCTTCTACACTGTTGGTGAGGATGTATACTAGCACAACTACTATAAGATCAGTAGGGAGATTCTTCAAAGAAACAAAAATAGGGCTGGGGATCTAGCTCAGCAGCCTAAGTGCCTGCCTGGCAAGCGCAAGGTTGTGAGTTCAATCCTCAGTGCCGCAAAAAAAAAAAAAAAAAAAAAAAAGAACCAAAAATAGAAATTTCGTTTGACTGAGCTACTTCCTTTTTAGGAATCTTCCCAAGAAAATTAACAACAGTGTATTATAGTGCTACTGTACATGCATACCCATGATATATAGCAATGAAATTTATAATAACTAAATCTTGAAAACAGCCTATATGCCCATCAACCAATGAATAAAGAAAGTGAGATATTTATACATAATGAAGTACAATGATGTCTCAGTTCATGATTGCTTTTGTTTGCAAATAATTTGGTTCACAAACAAAAGTGTTTGGCAAAAGTTTTGTTTTTGTTAGGATACTCTGCATTAGGTGACAACCTGACCATGGCCATCTTTCTCACATAAACAAAAGTGTGGGCATCTTTTCCAAAATTGTAGAATGAACTAAGTTCATGAATCAAGGTACCACTGTCCTACTCTGCCATAAAGAAGAATGAACGTGAGGCATTTTTAGGTAAATGGGTACACTTTGTGACCATAGTATTAAGTGAAATAAATTAGACATACAAGTTTAAATTTTGCATAGTTTCTCTTACATGAGAAACTCAAAATATAAATTAAAGAAAAGAAAAGAAAATGTCCAAGGTATACTATACACAATAAACATATTTAATCCAAAAACATACCCTAAAAATCAAAGCATGAAAAACAATATTCCACACAAAAAAGCAAAAGTTAGGTAGTTAAGAATATTCTTGATGTTAGCATATTGTTTTCAATACATTCATATTGGAGAACCTCTGTCACAGTACAAAAACTAGACAGATCAACTAAACCAAAAAAAAATCAACAAAAAAATCACCATTGAAACTTTGAATCTTTGGACAAATGTGCTGAATAAATATCTACAGAGTATTCCAGCAAACAATACACAGTCTTCTAAGAGGCACATGGGACTTTCTGCAAAGTAGAACACTACCATTAAGCATACTCAAGTAAATGCAAAGAATCAAAATTATTCCATGCATATTATCAGATCACAATGCAGGGAAACTAGAAATTGTTACCAAACTAATCACAGTATTCAAACACATAGAAATGATACAATACACTCTTAAACAATAAGTGGGTCATGACAGAAATCAAAGAAGAAATTAGATAATTTCTATGATCAAACAATAAGGCTAGAAAAACATACCAGAACATGTGAGACACAGTGAAAGCAGTCCTAAGAGGGAAGGTTATAGGTGTGAATGCTCATATTAGAAAAAGAGTGAGGCCACATAAATAACTTAATTATATGCTTCAAAGTCCTAGAAAAACAAGAATAATCTAAACAAAAAGCTCATACAAAGAGAATGGCAAAAAATCAGAGCATGATTAATAAATTTGAGAATAAAAAAAGAATAAATTGATTAACAGAAGATCTGATACTTTGAAAAAATTAATGAAATGCATATACCCTTAGCCAATCTTACAAAAAAAAAAGTGGGGAGATCCAAATCAAGGCAACCAGAAATAAAAAAGATAAATCACAATGAATGGATGGTGTCAACATCCAGAATATTATTACTAACTACTTTAAAAACCTTTACTCCAATAAGCTAGAGAATTCAGAGAAATGGATAGACTCTCAGATGCATATGAATTACCAAAAATGAACCAAGAAGATGTAAGAATCATGAAGAGGCACTTTCCGCCATTGAGACACTTGCCTCCTGCAGGAAGCCAGTGCAGGCAGGGAGAAACAGCCACACCCAACCCTGTGTGCATGCCACCTTTGGGACACTCGCTTCCTGTGGGTGACCAGTGTAGGCAGGGAGAAACAGCCAGACCTGCTCCTGCATGCTTGCTGCTATCAGGGAGTTGCAGTGTAGCCATGCAGGCTGAGAGAAGAAGCAGCCCCACCACACAACCATAGCCATTGGGGAACCCTTGGTGTAGCTGCATGGATCTGGAGAAGCCCATCCCATGCTCCACTGCCTCCCTAGGAACCTGGGTTCAGAGAAACCCAGGTGCTCACACAACAGAGGGGCAGCCAATGTTGGAAGTACCTGGGACCCCCCCCAACTGGCTTCTCAGGAGGAACCCAGGAAAATGTCAAGATGAAGGAGCAAAAGGCAATCTCAGAGCTCCAGCCCATACAGAACAAGTCCAGGAGACATGGACATAGAAAAAACTGGAAGACACACACCTGAAATTTCTGCAATGATAGCAGCTGAAGTAAAGGAACAAATTCATGAGACTGTAAAAGTAATCGGATCAGAAATAATATCTCAGGTAAAAGAAGAAATCACAGACATAAGAAAAGAATTGCTGAGCATATCTTAAAAAGACATAGATTAAAAAAGAGGAGCATGGTAAAATGATGGAAACCTTGAATGAACAATATAGGAAGGAATTACAATGCATGAAACAAATTCAAAGAGAAATCCAGGAAATTAAAAAATTCCATCGAAAGTCATTAAAATTGCTTGAAAGAGATGGAAGATAGACATTCATACCTTGGAGGCAGGATTGCAGCCAGTGATCATGAAAGTAAAGATCTCTTAAAAATAACAAAGAATCAGGAAATAACAATGCAATGGCTGCAAGACAACACAAAGAAAAATAATTCAAAACTGACAGGTATCAGCAGAAAAGCAGGGCTCAACACAAATGGCATAAAAAGACTATTTACAGAAGTAATAGTAGAAAATTTCCCAAACATGGGGAAAGGACTTGGCACACAGATAAGTGAGGCATATAGAACTCCAACTAACCACAACCAAAATAAACCTACACATAGACATATAATAATCAAGATCCCAGAAATTCAGCACAAGAATAGAATATTAAAGGCTGTTAGAGAAAAACGATCACCTATAAAAGAAAACCAAGCAGAATTACAGCTTATTTCTCAACACAAACCATCAAGTCAAGAAGAGCTTAGAGTGAAGTGTTTCAAATCCTGAAAGAAAACAACTTCCAACCCAGATTGATGTACCCTGCAAAACCACATTTCAAAATTGATGGAAAAATAAGATACTTCCATGAAAAAGAACAACTGAAGGAATTCATGATCACCAAACCAACCCTATGGATAGTGCTGAAGGATATTCTAGAGAGAGGTAAAGATGACCATGGTTCCAGGAACAACAGCAGAGGGGGATCATCAAATGGGGCAGGAAATTGTATAGAGGGGAAAAGTGCGGGACCAATAGCAGGAGGATAGCATGGCAGAGATGAGCCAATGCATGCTGGTTGTAACCATTAATGTAGAAAGCCTCAATTCACCAATAAAAAGAAACACGGGGAGAGTGGATCAAGAAATGAGACCTGTCAGTATGCCATATACAAGAAACACATTTAACTCAAAAGGAAATTCATAGAGCAAAAGTCAAAGGAATGAAAACAATGTTCTATGTGACAGGAAACCAGAAAAAAGCAGGGGTTTTTCTTGTCCATAAACTACAGAATGGATAAGAAAGATATGGTATTTTAATACAATGGAAAGCTACTCAGCTATAAAGAGGGATAATTTCGAGGCTCTTGTAGGTAAATGAATGCAACTTGAGATTGTGCTCATGGGTGAAATGGTTTGGATTCATATGGGTAAACACTGTATTATCTTCCTAGCATAAAAAACTGAAGGAGAGAATGTGCTTCTTGTTTCTTCCAGCTTCTTGTGGCCACCAGACCTTGGTCACCACACTCTACTATCTGCCTCCACAGTCACACCACCTTTTCTTCTACAATCAATCCCCCCATCCCTTTTTTTTATTTTAAAGAGAATAAAAACAAAACAAAACAAAACAAAGCAAAACAGAGTAAAACACAACAAAGCAGATCAGAATAGAACAATGTAAGCAATACAGGTTTTCAAAACATAATGACAGGAAATTAACAAGGGCTACCCTAGTGTCTCTTGTTTTCTTCAAAATGGTTGTTCATACATTCACACACAATAAACTCAAGCAAAACAAAATAATATAAAACCAGCTAAAACAAAAGAGTGAAAGCATTACAGGTCTTCAGATCAGACAATGAGAAGTCAACAATGGCTTCCTTAATGTCCTTTGTTTTCTTCAAAAAAGCTGATCATATCTTCTTGCATATTGCAATCAAGTAGTAGAAAACAGACTTAAACCAATCAAATCAAAGAAGAAAAGCATTATTGGACTTCAGAACCTGAAGATATGAAATCAGCTATGGCTACCATAATGTCTCATTTTCTTCAATGTAGCTGTTCATATTTTAATATTTAATAAAATCTGCTCTTGTAAACTCTTTAGAAATAGTTCTAGGCATGTATAAGTGTATACTTGTACATCTATCCTTTCTGTGCTAGAGGCAATAGCAGAACAAAGCACAAGAAGCTTTCCTAGGGCTTTGGGAGCAACCACAGCCCTGCCAACACTTTGATTTTTAACACAGTGGAACAATTTCAAATATCTGGCCTCCAGAACTATGAGAGATTAATAAATTTTTTGGTTTTTGGAAAAAAAAAAACTGAAGGAGTTAGTAGGATCCAAAATGTACAATAGATACTGTGAAAGTGATAGGGAAGGAAATGTCTAAAAAGGGAAGGTAGAAACCATTGTTAATTTCCTATTATCCTGTTTTGAATTCCTATATTGTTTTCATTGTTTTGTTAGGGTTTTTTTTTTTCTGTCTTGCATTGTTTGATTTTATTATGTCTGATGATATGGGCAGCTATTTTGAAGATAACAAGATATATTATGGTAGACATTATTGATTTCCTATTATCATGCTTTAGAGTCCTGCCTCACTTTCATTGTTCTGTTCTGATTGACTTTACTCTGTTTTATTTTGTTCAGTTTTATTCTCTTTAAAATAAAAAGAAATCATGAAGAATCCAATAAAATATTTGAAATTTGTTGTGGATTGACAACTGGTGGTCAACTTATAACATCCAACTGAACTGAATCAATGTGGTGGTGGGTGTGAAGGGCCCACCTGAGGATCGTTGCCAACAACATAAAAAGGAGAACTGGAGAGGAAGAGGTGGTACTTTTGGTTCTCCTGCAGGAACTTGTCATGCTGGTTTTCCTGATATGAACTCAGCTGTTCTCATCATTCATCTGGAAGAAACCCAGAATAGTAAAAGCAATCCTGCAAAACAAGAATGAAGCAGGAGGCATCACAGTCCCAGATTTCAAGTTATATCACAAGGCTGTAGTGATAAAAACAGCATAGTACTGGCACAAAAAGAAACATGTCAATCAATGCAACATGACAGAGATGCATGTCAGGCACATTCGGCTATTACTTATGTGACAAAGGGCCCAAAAACTTATGCTGGAGGAAAGATAGCCTTTTTAACAAATGGTGCTGGGAAAACTAGCTATCTGCTTGAAGAAAGTTGAATGTAGACCTATATCTCTCACAGTTCTAAACTAAAATTAAAATTGATCAAAGATCTAAATGTTGAAACAGAAAAGGTTTGCCAGCAGACAAAATAAGTGAAACTCTTGAAGACACAGGGATAGGCAAAGACTTTCTGAATAGAACTTGAAATGCACGCAAAATAGCAACCAAAAAGATCATATCAAATTTTAAACTTCTTCACTGCAAAGGAAATGACTGACAGTCAAGACAGACTGTAGGGTAGAAATTCTGCTAAATGTTTCACAAGTGAAAGACTAATATCTAGAATATCTAAACAACCCAAAATATTAGATCTTCCAGAGTAACAGAGTCAATCAAAACAATGTGAAACTGAAATGAATAGACACTTGTCAGAAGTATGAAGGGCCAATAAATATATAAAAAAGTTTAATGTTTTTGGCCATTGGAGAAATGCAAATTGAAACTGAGCTTCTATCTTACCCCAGGAAATTTTGTTATCATCAAGGTATCACTAACAATAATGATAATAATAATAACAACAACAAATGCCAGTCAGGCTGTAGAGGGAAATGAACCTTTCAACATTGTTGGGCATGTAAACTAGTGTAACTCTTATGAAAATCAGTATGAGGATCCTTCAAAAAACTAAAAGTATAAATGGCATGTGAGGCAAGCATTCCTTTTCTAGGTATCTTCCCAAAAGAGTTAAAGAGATCATATTACAGTGATATTTGCATACCATGTTTATAGTAGGACAATTTATAATTTCTAAATCTTGGAAATGGCCTATATGGCCATCAACAAATGAATGGATAAAGAAAATGGGGTATTTATATACAATATAGTACTATTGCATGGCAAAGAATGATACAGGAGTCATTGGTAGGAAAATGCTCTTTGAGACCATAGTGCTAAGTGAAATAAACCAGACACACAAACTTAAATATTACAAGTTTTCTCTTATATAAGATACCCAAAATATTAATAAAAAATAAAAGATATATCATAGGAAATAGAGTTATGGGTCTTTTACAAAAAGGAAGGGGGCAAATAGGTGGAGGGGTGAGGAGGGAAAATAGGTGGAAAAATAATTGAGATGTGTTATATACTTGCACAAACACCAAACAAGAAATGTAATTATTATGTAAACATGTACTAATAAAAAGTAAAAATCAAAAAAAATTTAATTGCAAAGCTGTTATCATTTCTAAAAAGAATTGATATTTTGTTGATATTCTTTAATGCCTTGTATTTATTTAATTTTCTTCATTTTCTGATTTTTTTTCAAAATTGGTTGATTTAAATCAGGTTCCAAAAAGTGACCCTTATGTCACATTTTGTTGACACGTTAAATATTTTAACAAATGTGTAGGACTATTATCTCAGATTTTAACTTATTATTTAATGTTACAAAGATGATTTGAAACTAAATTCCATTTTTCATATTAGCTATTGCTTGCATGACCTAAGTGTGCATAGTTGAGTTTTCATCCAAATTATCGATTGAAATAAATGAAAGAGAAAGAAATAATATGGGTATCAACATAGTTCTAAGTTAATCCTAATGCAAATTATCTAATTACAATACATTTATCTAATGATATTATTATCTAGCTTTCATCTTGGCTACTAAGATAGTGTATAGTCTTTATCAAGTTCATTAGTAAGTAGCTATGTTGACTCTTGCTTCCAATTGTCTTACCTGCAATTTTAGTAGAAATCATGAACATGTCTTTAAAGACCCATGCTGGGTTCCAGTAAGTCTAGTTTTGTTTTTTAATGATTCATTTAATCATCTTTTAGCTATGAATATGTAGATCAATATATTTAAAATCCAGAAATAATCACGTATTAGAAATTATCATAAAATATAGTTCTACTTTGCTCCTGGAATAAGTATGACTATAGCAAGTAATGCTTTTCATTTTATTAACCTACTGCCTTTAGGTAAGTACAATTTTGTTATGTTCATCATGGCCTCCTCTCCTTCCCTAATGTTTACCTACCTTGAGCTATCTGTGTGTTTTCTCTGTAATCTACATCTGTTTATATGCTGCTTTCTCTCTGCACATTACGGTTGTCCTATCCCTCTACTTCTGGCCTACGTACTCCCACTTTGCCATATCCCACTCATCCTTTAAGCTGCTATGTCGTCCTTTTATCATGCTTGCATGGGGAACATAGTGACTTGTTTTATTTTCTGTCTCCCCATCTAAACAAGTATCTCCCTGGTTTGGCATTCATTATACCTATTGCTTAGCACTAAATGAACCTTCAACAAATATGTATTTGTTTTAAAACGTGAATAAGAATCAACGATCCCTCCTAAAATCAAGGAAACATTGTTATTAAACTTGGTAGTATAAAATTTCTGAAACTAAAACTACTATGTCTGGGAGTGGTGGAGCACACCTGTTATCCCTCCACTCTGAGAGACTGACACAGGAAAATCACAGGTTTGAGCTCAGCCTGCCCCACTTATTGAGACAGAAAGAGAGAGAAATAGAGAAGGGGAGGGGAGGAAAATTGAATTCAATTCCCAGTATTGTAAAAATAGATGACAGACTGATAGACAGACAGATAGAAACCCAGACAGACATAAAACAAGCATATGTTTACAGATATTAGCTGTATTAATGGATATCATTGATGTTCTGGAAATTTTTTGTGCTACACATTTTCCAACACATATTTACACATACTAAACATTTTATATCACATCTGCAGTTGCTGTCAATACCTTGCCTGGTTCCCTGGGCACTAAATTAACTTAACTCTTCAATAACTAGATGGTTGGCTTTTACTTAATTAAGTGTAGTTTTCCAGCTTAAAGATATTTATTTTTAATGGAGAAAATCAAAGTATATCAGGAAGGGAGCAATTCTGCTATTTCTTAGCACTTGCTAGCATGCCATCTTTCCCATCTTTACCTGTTCCCTTTCTTTCAGAATACACACAAGGAAAACCAAAGCAATATAAAAACTCTGTTCAACACTGTCAATTATCTTGGTGCACTTTTCAGACCTCGATTTATTCTTCGAATTTGTGAATCCTATTTCACAGATGTATCTCACATTTCATTTATTTTGAATAATGGTATCCTATAATTTGTCTTAAAATTCAAACTTATCAGATGGCTCCCTGTAGGAAACACTGATTTTCTTGTATAATTCAGTCCTATATAATTACTTAACATTATTTGGCTTTGTATAATCAAATGTATTTTTTCCCTTTATGATTTCTAATTGCTGACAATATTTCTCTCTGAAGTTTTATATATCTTACCTCTTTATAAGCACACCTGAGATGAGCATGCTCCACGTTCAGGCTTGACCATGGGACTTCTTTTGGAAACTGGAACAGTAATCAGTGTGACTCAAGTACACCCCAGTAAGGTGTTCACACATCGGGGCTTGCCTTTTCTTCTCCTCTGTGACCACCATGAGAACAAGCTCAGACCAGTCTTCTAAAGAATGAGAGGTTGTATGGAGAATAGTGTGATCATTCTAGCCATCTAAGCTGAAGCCATCCTAAGCTTAGCTGGCCTCTGCCAACTCACTGGTTGGTTGATAGAAACCAGCAGAGGAGTAGCAGAACTCCTTAGGTAAGTACAAACTAAGCTGCCACTCACAGACCCAGGAGCTAAATGATTGTTTACTGTTGTAAGCTGCAAAATGCAGAGTGGTTTGTTACAGACAAAAAATACTTGAGACATGTTGGTATTCGTCAAAAAATTTGAAAGTTTTCTGTTCTCAAATCTTAGGTATATTTAACTCTGTGCAATGTTGCCAAGCTTTCTAATTATAAACTATGAGTAGGCATATTTGCCATTACTTAATACTCCACTCCAAAGAGGGCATTGATTACTTGTTAGAACTTCTGGGACAAAGGAAAAATACTATGCAATCCTCAGATAAAGTGTGGAAAAGTACCAATTAACAAATAATTAAAATGCCATTCCCTCCTTTTGAGCTATGCTTTGTTATGAGTTAAGATAGTTTTTGAAAATGAAGATTTATCAAGAATTTGCCATAAATGTAAATCACTCATAATTTGATAGAGGGGAAGATTTATTATGAAATGAAATTTCCAGCCATCTGAAGTCCCTAGAGCACAAAGATCCTGGGTTGTCCTTTCCTTGGCTTGATTCTAAACCTTGAAATCCAACAAAAACTTTTATTTAGATAATTTAGCATGTCTATTTTCCCAGAATCTATATCAGGTCACTAAGAACCTTTATTGCTATAAAAAGGAACTCAGTCTTTTAGAGTGTTTAACGGTGTGAACTCCGTAATGAGGTGAATGAGGTTGGAACCTGTGCTATATTGATAACCTTTTTTACGTCTCAGTGACTTCACCAATCCAAGAAATAGTGTCTGTCTATGGGGTTCTTTGGGGATTAAATAAATTAGAACATCAAATTATTTTATAACATGGTAGAATATAGGAATTCTGAATAAATAATAAAGCATGAGTTTTTAGTGTCCATTACATTGGCAGCATTCTCCCATGTGCCACTTCTACAAAGTCTACCAAAGTATTTATCCCCCTAAGGATGTGTGCTCAACACTTTTTAACAAAATCTATAAAAGCCATACTTTTAAAATAGAATAGGACCATGTTTTTCTAAATCCTGTTATAGTAATTGGATCAGATGGCATCATCAAAGCTTAATTGTCTGTGTCCCTATTTAAAGTCATAAAATCATATCACCCAGAGTAATAGGAAAACAAAGAGACAAAGATAATAGATACTTGGACATCAGAAAGACACATTCTTGAGTGGCATGAAACTTTCTGAGTTGTTTCTCATTTTGCTCTTTGCAACAACCCTGCTGGAGGCAGCCGTTCATCCTGGTGGTATATCTAACAAGCCCAGTGACAGTTGTGAATGTCATTTGTCTCATAATCCCTTTGTTTACACTACCCTTACCAGCAAAAAGAACAGACATTGATTATTTAATCTCACTTCAGCAGTAACATGTCTTATCATCTTGTTTACTTCTTCAATATAAATTAAGACAAGCAAATTTTCAAAAACTCAAAACACCAAAAATGCAAACTAGGCATTGCTTCTTATCCAGAGTAAATGTCAGGTTCATTCAAGTATCTGAAGTGTATTTCTTTTGCAAAAGAATCTGAGGTTTCTCTGTTTTGGTATCCAAAGCTTTAGAATGAGGTCTGAAAGTTAAATCAAATTTCTGCCCCAGGGAGAGTGTGATCAGTGCTGAGCACTGTAAGAGTCAATAAAAGGCAGACAGAGACCAAGAGAGAAGTTAGGAGTATGGAAAACACAGAAGAAATTTAAGTGTCCAGATTATGCAAAGAAAGCTGTGCTCAGACTTTTATGCACAGTAAGAACAAATGGATTTAGGCTTAAATCATTTTACTTGTAAAAGCGTTAGTCTTTTTCTGTAACAGGGGGATAATTATAGTGAATACCTTATAGGCATGTTAGGATTCTGAATAGTCTACATAGAATTACATTAAGGCAGTTCCTGGTGTAAGTAGTATGTTGGGCAGCTTTCTGCGGCTGTGACAAAATACCTGGGAAATTCAATTTAAAGAAAGAAAGATTTATTTTTTTCCTTATGATTTTAAGGGTTTTGGCCCATGGTTTTTCTGCTGGTTCTAAAATAGTGAGACTGTGGTGAGGCAGAAGAACATGGTGGAAGAGCATTGAGAAATAAAGTTGCTCACCTCGTGACAGTTGAGAAGTAGAGAGAAGGGTAAAGAACTAAAGAGGAAGAGATGATGGACCAGATATAGTCTCTCATGTCACACTCTTGTGGTCTACTCCCTTCTACTAGACCCCACCTCCTGTTTTCATTACATCCCAATAATGCCATCAAATTATGATCTCATCAGATAATCCATTGATTAGGTTAGTGTCCACAGCATCCAATTGTTTCCTAAACACCCACTAACTTGCCTTTTTGATGCAAACTGTTATAAGTAGGTACTTTAACACTGGTTACCTTGCCCCTAAATAAAGAAGGACTATTCTTGTTCAGAGGTGATTGGCAACTAGAATCCTCAAAAGAACAAGCTAAACATTCAAGAGACAAGCAAAGGCAGCTAGTGGAAGTTTAGGACAGATGAGATTCTGGAAGACCTTGAGGAGTGAAATTAAGAACCAAAACAGAAAACTTTAGAAATGTTGAATAAGGACTCAGCTGAATGGCCTGACTGTGGACATCGAATCCTGAATGGAGAGAAGCTTCTGAGGCACTGAAGTCAGATATTCCATTGGATTGCATCAGACCTGTGGACAGTGAAGGGCTCAGCCTGTACTTCGTAAGATGGGAGAACCAAGGCGAGTTAAGACACAGCCTCCTTCACTTTGGTCTCAGTCTTCCCCATTCTCCCTGCATTGCAACGTAAGCTGGAGGATATTATGTGCCATGCTTATTATCAAACTTCCACCTCATTCTACTAGGTAGGAATGGGTTTTGCTGACTTTTCATGCCATATGCAATAGAGAATTTAATCATTTCACCTAGTAAGTAATCCAAATTAGATGGTTTTCAGTTATGGTTTAGATATAAAATGTTCCCCTAAATTCTCATATGTTTTGATATGTGACTAGATCATGAGGGTGCTATACTCATCAGTAGATTAATCTAATGAGTTCATAGCTGAATGTGCCATTAGAAGGTGGGGCCTGTTCTGGAGGAGCAGGATCCTGGGGACACGATCGATCGGGAAGGGTACATCTCTGTCCCGTTTCTTCCTTTATGCTCTTCTTCCTAGGTGCCATGGATTATGTATCTTTTTCTCAGCCATGTCCTCTGTCATTGTTGTTTGTGTCTTAGAGTCAGCCAATTATGGGCTAAAACTGCAAACTAAAATAATCCTTTCTTTCTTTAAGTGATGAGTGTTAGGTATTTTCCCATGATGGAAAAGTGACTAAGACACAGATTTTGTGCAGTGTCTCTGAAATTCCATTAATGAACTACCTTACATGACTCATGGACATATATACATACATACTTCGTTTCTTGGATGAACCCGATAGGGCTTGTTTGTTCCTTTGTTTAATTTTCTTTTGATCACCTCTTGGACACATAGTTGTTCTTATACCTCTAGGCATACTATACTCACATTAGTATCAATGGGAGGAGGGAATAAATAGGGGCAAATTTCTTTTTGTCATGAAGCTCTGTCTTTATATTCAAAAGAAGGATATCTGTAGCAGATTTCTCCACACATTTATCAGAATTCCTAAAATCTAGGACCTAGATCAACCATTAGCAACAAAGACTGAGAGCATCAAGAATTGTTTAGTCCAACCATGGTTCATCCCCTGGGACTTAGGCCTGCTGTCCCTAAGATGAAGCTACTCTCCATCTGCAACAGGCAGCTATTGAAAACTCAAAAGCACACAGGTGGCACATCTAAATGACGGCAATTCTAGGAGGGACTAATTATACAGAAGTGGCCAGGGGACATAGAGTCACAAGGGATAGTATGAAAAACTGCCTCCATCCCTGGGCCAGTGAGGTGAGGTAAAGTGAATGGATGCAAAACCCAAAAAGACAAAGATTCTAGTAGAGTCAACCACGTTGGCAGGAATAGCAACCTTCTGTGAAGAAGTAGAGCAAGATCAATGTGA
This sequence comes from Cuniculus paca, assembly GCA_004365215.1. Taxonomy (NCBI): domain Eukaryota; kingdom Metazoa; phylum Chordata; class Mammalia; order Rodentia; family Cuniculidae; genus Cuniculus; species Cuniculus paca. The sequence continues at coordinate 35,902 of RJWT010001210.1, read as the reverse complement.
CCTCAGGAAGAGCACCTGGAGAAAATATGGCCTCCTCTCCCTCAGACTCCTGCCTGGACTCCTCACTGACAACACACAACTGAGGGTTTGGGAATTAATGATGAAATCTAAATAAGGTGATCTCTGGGGCAGAGAGCAGAGGAACAGGAGGAGAGAGGCCCTCATGAAGAAAGGAGCTCCATGCTACCTGAACACATGGCAGGGAACTACCTGAATCTGCTATTAGATTCCCCTTGCAGGGAAGAAGATGGTGTGAGCCCAAGAAAAACAGAATGTGACTTCAGGTGAAGCCCCCAGATGGGAAAGAATGGTTATTCTTTCTGCTAGTTATTCTCAGTAATGTGCAGCTAAAGAGCAGAAAGGATTGATTGGAACCTTTTTTTTTAACCATTGTATTTTCTCAAGGCTAAAATGCCATCACTGTATTAAATGCTATTGGGTAAAGAAAGGGAGGAGGGGAGAAAAGGAGAGAGGTAAAGGAGGGAGGAGTGATGCAGGCTGGGAAGGGAAGGAAAGGAAGGGGAGGGGAGCGGAGGGGAAGGACGGTGAGACGGAGGGAAGGTAGAAGGGAGAACATACGGTAATACCCGTTCCAGCCATCATGGCACATGGGTACCCTCTTATCTGAGACAATAAAAGTGGGGTACAGCTTTACCCGTTCATCTATTCATGGGCATATAGGTTGTTTCCAAGATCTAGTTATTATAAATTGTGCTGCTATAAACATGGGTATGCATGCTTTGCTGTAATAGGAAGTGTTTACTTCTTTTGGAAAGATAACCTAGAAAGGGAATAGCTGTGTTGTTGGAATTTCTATTTTTAGACTTCTGAGAAATCTCCATACTGGTTTCCATAGTGGTTGTACTAGTTTACATTCTCACCAACAGTATAGACGAGCTTCTCCTGCCCCTGCAGTCTCATCGAACGAACAAGGATTGGAAGGATCAGGAATGGGTATCAGGGCAAGGAGATGGAAAAAGAATAAAGTTGTATAATGTACATGAGCCAATTCCCCATGATAAAATAATCTTATATACTGCTAACATGTGCTAATAAAACTATAAAAGAGAGAAAAAAAGCTTGAAAAAGAAATGCAGAAAGTGGAGTATAGAAGGTTTTTAGGGTAGCATGATATCATGATAATGAGTACGAATAGTAAAACTCATACAGTGTACAACCTAGAGTAAACCTGAAGCAAACTAGGGCTTTAGTTAATGTATCCCTGTAGTTTCCTCCACTGTGATAGATACAGCAGAGGAAGGCAAGTTATTCACGGGAGGGAGAATCAGGAGCATGGAGTAAAGAAAGGCAGGTATATGGAAACTTTCTGCTCCAAGTATTTTTTTACTTTTCTATAAATCTACAACTGCTCTAAAAATGAAGTAAAAAAATTAAAAATTATTTTAAACTAAAGGAAATATATTTATTACACCAATTTCAAAATGTTTTCTATCCAGTGAGGCTGTGGTGTGAATAATCTTAATCCAGGCAAATAGAAAGGAACTATATCTTCACATGACTCTTCTGATAAGCATGGATTTCATTATATTTGTATAGCTTAACTAATGCAATTGCAAAATACACCATCTCTGGCTATACCAGGTAAAATAGAAAAACAGAAGATGATACTTTTTTCCCCCTTTAAGAATTTATATTTGTGTTACAAACAATGATAGAAGAAACAGTGATTGTTGACCATACTCTTGAATGTCTAGTGCTTCTGAACATTAATCAGAACTTCAGCTGTATCACAATTAGCTACCGAATAGGTAAATAAAACAGAGTCTGTGGGCTGGGGTCCTCCAGACCTGATTGTCCTTTATTCCACTCAACTGGCAGCTCTCAATGTCATGCTGTGAGTGGAAATCAATGAACAGATAGGATGAAATAATTTGACTGCAGGATTTAACAATTCAGTAGCCAGTTAGTAAGATAACCTTACACCAAGGTGCAGTGGTTCTCCTTCATTTATCTGCTTTTGGGGCAGCTAGTTTTCAAACACAGTCCCAAGGAGCCAGGCTTCCCTTACTCATAGCCTAGTGTTTTCCCCTCTAGGAAATCTGGGCTGGCCCTGTCATTCACTTTTCACTGTGGAATGTGGTGGAAGGTCAAACCCTCCCTGCTTCCACATGGAGCTGGAAAGGCTTGCTCCAAGGGAAGCCACCACCATCTAAGAGTTTCGCCTCCTCTGATCCCCATCTCAGGTGCTCCTCACAGATATACTTCAGAGCAAGATGGTGTCTTTACAAAACACTGGGTGAAGAGAACTGTTTCTTTCAAGATCTATCTATTACAAATTGTGCTGCTATAAACATAAGTGCATATATATGGTTGTGGTATGATGCTTTCAGTTTTTCTGGCAAAATACCCAGATGGGGAATGGCTGGATCAAATGGAACCTCTAATCTTAGTTTTTTGAAGAATCTCCACACTGATTTCCACGGGGGTTGTACCACTCTACACTTCCACCAACTGTGGAGAAAGGTTCCTTTATCCCCTCAGCCCCTCTAGAATTTGGTATTGGTTGATTTCTTGATGTCAGTCATTCTTTCTCGAGTGAGATGATATCTGTGTTGTTTTAATTTGCATTTCTCTAGTGACCAATGATGTCGAACATTTTTTCATATATTTATTTGTCGTTTGTGTTTCTTCATCTGAGAATTGTATACTCACCTCAGATGCCCATTTTTGGATTGGGTCTTTAAATTTGGGGGGCCTGATTTTTTTTCAATTCTTTATATGTTCTAGATAGCAGTCCTTTGTCTGAGGGATAGTTGGCTAAAATTTTTTTCCCATTCTGTAGGTTTTCTTTTCTCTCTGTTTCTTGATTGCTTTTAATGTGCAAAAACTTTTTAATAAGATGAGATCCCAGTTGTTGATTCTATGAAGTACTTCCCATGCAGTTTGGTTTTCGTTCATGAACTCTTTGCCTACCCCTATATCTTCAATATTTCTACCTACTTTGACTTCCAGTAGATTTAGTTTTTCTGTTTTAGTACCCAAATGCTCATCAACCATGGAATGGATAAAAAAAGATGTGGTGTTTTTACACAATGGAGTACTAGTCAGCTATAAAGAAGGATAAACTTGAGGTCTTCATGGGTAAATGGATGTAACTTGAGATCATACTCATAAGTGAAATAAATCAGACACACATGTGTAAATATCATATTGTCTCTCTAGTGTAAAAAACTGAAAAAGTAAGTAAGATCCTAAATGTGGAACAGATATTGTGAAAGTGAAAGGGAAAGAAACTGCTCAAAAGGAAAGAACAACTGGGATAGGGGAAAAGAGAAAAGAAAGGAGGGAAAAGATTATATATATATATATATATATATATATATATATATACAAGAAAGAACTATATTACTAATCTTTGTTAGTTCATCACAAAGAATGGTTTGTGCTTTCATTGTTTGATCATTTTTTCATGCCTATATCTTATAATCTGAACAACTACTTTGGGGATAACAATGCACAGTGCATTAACCATTGTTAATCACCTATTATTTTGTTTTGAAATTCGGTATCATTGTTTTTATTCTTTTTTCATTTCAAAATTAAAAATAAACTGTGTTATACTTTGGTTTCTATTGCTGTGCAGTTAATTGCTTCCAAATTTATTGTTTTAAGACAATTTATTTTTCTTGGATGGCCTCAGCTGGGCCCTTCTTGTTTGAGACTAGAGTTTACAAGATGCTCAGGTGAAAGCTTCAAGCTTTCATTTGATCTAACCTGAGTGTAGTATGACCTCTACTACATTCTGTTGTCAAAAGGGGATTTTAGGGCCCACCCAGGCTTGCTGAGATAAGATGCCATAGGTCATGAATATGAGAAGCTTGTACTGAGGGCCATCCTTGGAGATTAGCTGCCTCAAGTTCAATTCATTAAATTGTCCCTGTTCCATATCAGTGAATTCCTGATTATTTCCTTATGATTTCCTTAAGACTTACAACGTGCTAGGCACTGCACTAAGGATTTTATCTCTCACAAATATTTTGTATCTCACAATAACTCCTGAATTTCCATATATTTATTCTTATTTGGTTGATGGAGTGTCAACCCTGAAGAACAAGGTGCCTAAATCCATGCAGTTAGTAGGTGATGGGGCCATGAGTAGTTCACACGCATTTTCCAACTGCTCTAACTGATAGCATCCAGGTAAATATGCTTTGTTCTTACCGTTTCTAATGCTTTGCATGAACTGCAAGAGAAGTCAAGATAACCAGAGGTAAATGCAATGAAAGATATTGTCATGAAACAAACCAAAAGAATATGCTGGACATCACTACTGGAAAAACAATTATGTGTTATGCTTGGCTGTTCCTTAGGAGAACACACAACTCCTCATCACAAGCCATACTTAACAGTTCTACCTTACGTTCTCTCCTGCTACTAATTTTGCTCATTAGGCATTTGTCCAGCGTATCCCAGATCAAGGCGCACATCAGAAACACCCACAGAACAGCATCTAAAATGTATTATTTCTCTGGCCTACTTACCTGGTCACTTCCTTTAACACCTGCCATCACAATAAACAATAATTCCCTTGAAGGTTAGGAACATATTTTACTCAGTTCTTACAACAGTGCTTGGCACATGGTACAGTCTCACTAAATGTTTATTGAGTGATGAATGAATGACTGGATGAATAGAAGCATGAATGAATAAGTAGACTTTAAAGTGTGCCACTTATAGTGCTGGTCAAATTCCTCACTCCCACCTAGTTAAATTGTGAGGCAGAGTAGGGTGCATAATGACCCCTAAAGATGTTCATCCCCTAATCACTGAAACTTATGCTTCCTTACAGCAAAAGGCCTTTTCAGATACAATTGCATTAAAAATCTTGAGATGGAGAAATTGTCCTAGGTCATCTAAGTAGGCTCTAAATATAGTCATGGTGGTTTTACAAGGGGAGCAGTGGGGAATTTGCCAGTGGACAGAAGAAGGAGGCAATCTGAGGAGTGGACTGGATGCTGTGCTGCTGCTTAAAAGATAGAGAAAGGGCCCTGGGAGCCAGGGGATGCAAGAAAGGAAGTGCTAAAGCTGGACAGGGCAAGGTAAGGGCTTCCCTCCTCCAGATGGAGTAAAACCCTTATGACAATTTCATTTTGGCCCAGTGAAATACATTTTATATTTCTGACCTTAAAAGACAAATCTGTGTCGTTTTAAATCACTCTTATGGCTGTCCCTCCAAAGCCTCATGCAGTTGTGGGGAGCAGGCTTTTCAGAGATGGCTGAGTCTAGAGTGTGTGATTCTGGGCTTCAGGGCGTGTGATTAGTAAATCAGTCCAATGATTGGTTTGGGATAGTTCTGGCTAGGATTAAGGTTATTTATATATGACCTGTGGCTCCATGATGGACAAGAAATTCTACTTTTAACAAGTTTATTCTCTCCTTCTAAATGAGTTTCCCCTTCACCTTCAATTTTTCTGAAGTTCTGCCATGAGTTTGAGAGCCCACATACTGTATATGTGCTGCATGGCTGGGGTGAAGGGCAGGACAGTGTGCACTCTTGCACCAAGGCGGTTTGGAAGCACATGCACTCAGGCAATTTCCCCATTACTTCAAGGTAATAGTAGGCAAAGGATCATATAGATTAATATTATTACTTTTTAAAATTTCACCACTCAGCAATATTAAATATTTTGATTAGCACATTACTTAATCTACCAGTTACAATTGACTGAGCATTGCTTAGAGTATAATGATGGAATGAAATTTAGTTACTTACTAATAAAGACATGGCTCAGAAAGCTTTGAAGGACCTGTTTTTAAACACGCAGGTGGTAATGGATTCTACAAAGTAGGTAAGTTTAGTAGTCAGGGTCCTGGTAGGAAAGCAATGACACATTGAAATGGGAAAAACTGAATTTTAATAAAGGGATTGTTCTCAAAGGGGCCTGTGAGTTTCGGAGAACCACTGAAGTAGGGGTCACATTAATTCCTGTGCTGGTGACATTAAGGATCCATTCCTGGGCCTGCCTGAAGGGGCAAAGACAGGAGAATAATTATCAGGACTAAGGAAAAGTAATTACTTGGAAAGGGCTTCCTGGTAGGGAGACAAAGCTGTGTTCAAACTCACCTTCCTCCTTGTCTGAGCTCCACTAATGCCTCTCATTGGCTGTATCCAGCTAGGTCCTGAAGGGAGGGAGGTATAATGAGAGTCCTTATAGGTCAGGCTCCCAGGGTCAGGTAGGTGGAGAAGGGTGGAATGGGATTCTGGAAAGACCAATGCAAGCACCCAGCATAGTAAAATGGGCCAGTTCTTGGTGACAAATGGAATAATTTGGACTGATATCACATGACCGTTCCACATAGGGACTTTTTAGGAGCCCATCCCCTCTTGAACTTTTTATTTATTCTTCTTAAACAATCCCAAATTGTTTGATGGTTTCTAAGGTTGTTACTCCAGAAAAACACACATTACAGTTTAAGAAGAAAGTGTGAGGTTTACAGTACATTACATAGTGGGCCTCTTCACTGTTTTCCCCCAATAGACTATCCTAGTCCTTCCCAGATCTTAAATTCTATGGCACTAGTTCTTCTTCGTAGGAAGGTGCTGTCCAGGACCCTCTAGCCTCTGCAGCTTTCCAGAAATTTCTATCTCTATGATCTTTTGCATAGTCTATAGCAAGGGTCACGAATGCAAACACATATTAAGTTATATACCTCACAGAAAAGTAATTGGATTGGGTGGAGAGTGTGGTGCTTGTTAAATGACAGCCTCTAAATGTTTTACATAAATCAGCTTACATAAATATGTTCGCCACAACAACTGTGTGAAAGAGGTACAATATGATCTCCCCATTTGGGATGAGAACACTGAAGCACGTAATGGTAAATGCAGAGAATGCGTTTCTCTGATAAAGGGAGCAGCTTTTACACAGCTCCAGCTCATCACAATCATGCATGCCATATAAGTTTGAAATCTTAATTTAATGTGAGCTCTCCACATTAAGAGAAAAACAAAACCAAACTAGCAACTATTTAGGCATTTTTAAAAGCGTTATGCAGGGCCAGAGATCTAGCTCAGTGGCCTAAGTGCCTGCCTGGCAAGCACGAGGTTGAGAGTTCAATCTCTGGTGCTGAAAAAAAAAAAAATAAATAAATAGATGAAAACATTATGCAGGCCAAACATTTTTAAAAATTGCCCCCATGGGTATTCCAGATAACCCATGTAAAACCTCAGATCAATGGCTCTAGAAGCCTTTTTAAGCAACACTCACAAGTTTTAATCAATAATACAGAGAACTCTGATCAGTTAATAAGAATCTGCTCTGAGTTGGGGAAGAACAGAAAGGTAACCCTATTGGCTACTGCTTTTCCTTCCAGCACCACAGTGTAAGTGAAATCCAGTGCTTATAGGAGGTTCACTAAAGTTTCCCAGAAAAACAAAATCAAACACATGAGATACATTTGAATGATGCACAGGAGGCCAGGCACCTGACTCCTCCTGTCCAATTAATTTCCTAGCTTAGGGTTGCCTGAAGGAATCTGACTTTGTCTCCAATCATTTTTCCCATTACTTTTATTTATGGAAAGAACCATTTGTGCTTAAATCCTCTGGTTGAAATTGTAGAACCAATATCATTGGGAGAAAATGTTTGCTTTGCTGTTTTGAAGTTTTTTTTGCTCTTCTTTTTTCATGACATCAGGTTTGAAACCATCACAAAGCAGTACTGGCTGTACCATAAATATATCCCAAAACTGCTGCATGTCTCTGAAGGTTAGCTACCCATGCACATGTATCTGTTTCCAAATTTCTCCTCCTTTCAAGATAAAACAACAATAACAATTAAGGCAAGCAAATGTCTAATCCAAGTGAAGCACTTTCAGAGTCAAGGAGTCTTAAAAACGGAAGTTTAAAAAAATCTCTCCATTAACTCTAATGGGTATCTCTTTCTTTCCTCATCGTGCACATTGATGAGGACCTCAAGAAGCCTCAGGGACATCTTGTCCTTCCAAAGGGTAGAGGAAGAGCTGGGAGCAAAGGCATATATGGCCTGAATGTTTATTCCTTAATTCTACAAAACACTAGTTTTGTAAATAGGATCCGGTGCCTACCAACACTGAAACTACAAGAAAGAAGATAGGCACATCTGAAATGCAGAAATTGAGACCCTGCCTCAGACCAACTCTGTCAGCATCTTTGGGTTTCCAACAATGGGTTCATGAATTTTAGTAAATTTTCTCCAAGTGAACCACAGCCATTCTCAGCAACAAGGTCCCAAGCTCCTTCAATAACAGCCGAGTTCGTATCGGGGGAGCCAGCATGACAAGCTCCTTCAGGAGAACCAAAGGCTTCAAACAACAACACTTTGAGAACCCACAATGCTACTTTTACTCTTCAGGTCTCCTTTTTATGCTGGCACCAGTCCTTAGGTGGGCCATCCACACTCAGCACCATGCTGATTCAGTTCAGCTGGTGTTTAAATTGACCACCAGTTACCAATTCACTACAGGTAACTTGGCTTCCAAAGTCAGTTTTTGCATTGTAATTTCACATCAGTCCTCATATGGTAGTCCCCTGGGGTTTTGGCTTAAAATGCAGGCCCTCAGGAGTCTGATGGGGTTAGGAGAGTGTATGTGCTTGTTCTCTCCTGCTCCTTGGGGCCACAGCTTGAGAAATACTATTTTTCTCATGAGATGTTCCTTGGAGTCAATTTCTCGCCCATTACTCCTCTAAAAATCAGACTGTGGTCTTTCCTTCACTCCCATACAAGTAATAGCCTCACTGCAGCAGGACCCAGAATCCCCTTTTATCTGAAGTTTTGGTCTTTTTTTTCCACTGAGTTCTTCCCTCTCCCTAAGAATATACTCAGTCACCCCCAATCTAAAACAAAGACAATGTCAAAATACTATAATCATAGCCTACTTTCAATCTTTGGCTTACTCTTGCTTTAGATTTAATATCCAGCTCTTCAAATTAATAGTAGACCTTTGCAGTCTCTATATCCACAGACCCTGAGTTCACTTTTTGCCCTTAAATCTCAACCTTTGGTCACCACCTCCATCATAATATGGCTCTAGCTAATATGACTTTAGTAGCCTGCTCATCATAAAATTCTGTGAATATTTTTGTGGGCATCCTCTGAGGGACACATCAAGTTGACCACTTTTGGGAATTCCCTTCTCTATTGGCTTTGTTGTTCTAGTCTACCCTTTTCTGTTTCTCCAGTTGTCCTTCCTTTCTCCTATCACTGGATTTTTCATGCAGTTGTCTTTAAATTCAAGTATTTTTGAAGCCTGAATCTTCCTTCTCTTCTTCTGTTGATTTCAACCATTCATGTGGCTTCACCAATCACTTATGAAATCTGTGGGAGATTTCTTTCTCATGAGACACTGGTAACTTATTTTGGACAAACCTACTTGAAGGTCTCACAGTTGTTTGAAACTTATCCCAAATAACTCATTATCTACATATGTCCTCAAACATGCATTTTACTCTCATTTTAAAATTTCTATTAATACTTTCATTTTATCTATCTGGGCTCCCCAAATGATAAAACTGAGTCATCCTCAGCTTCTTTAATGGAAACTGAAAATGCCTCCCTAATGTCTGGGGACATTAGTGCAGGTTTGGCAATAGGCTCAAAACAAGTCTGTCTGGCTTCAGTTCTTCCAGCTTTCTTGGTCTCTAATTTGCCACCAGCTTTCATTGCCAAAGAATGAAAGTTGACAATATCATCATTTTTGAGCCTACACTCTACCTACAAGCTCAAGTCCAGCCACTCTAACTTGAAGACACACCTTGATCCCACTCTCTCAGGTCTCTACCACTGTGCTCACTCACTTCCCTCTTCTTGAGATACCAAATTGCTGCTCATTTGAGTGAGCCTCCAATTTCTCCATCTGCACAGGCTGATTCTTTGGCTATAGTTCCTTTTGAAACATTTCCTTCACCTAGTAAACTCCACCTAAACTGAGCCTGTAGCAAAAATGAGACCCCCCCGCCCCAGCCAGTACAGTTCAGTTGCCCAAGTTCCTGTTGCAGTTCCCGTTGCTTCTATCTCTTAGAAATGGCTGGTCACTGTGCTGCATAGCTGGTCACTATTATGTATACTGTAAGGACCAATCAAAGACAGCCAAGAACTCTACCTCTGTAGCTCCCCTCCCCCTGAAACCGCATAAAAACCTCACTCCCTGGGCCTTCAAGGCCTGACATTTTGATGAACAATTGATTCCTAGTCAGTGCCCATCCAATGTTAAATAAATCAATCTGCCTCCAAATCCTGGGTGTTGTGGCAGTGTTCCTGCTTGCTGGTTGCAAGTCCAGCTGAGATGCCCTCTCTTATAGGAAGCCCCAATTCCCCTAAGTAGAGATTATGCTACTCATGCTTTGGCTGCTCAAGATTTGGTTCAGTGCTAGCTTCTGAAACAGAACTTGCCCAATTTTTCCTAATTATCTTTTTACACACCTGTCTTTATCCCCTCTCTGAAATGTCTTTGGGACTTTCAAGCCAGACAGGGTGGATAGTGACTGTTTTGCTCACAGATGGCAATTGCTCCCTGACACTCAGAATGCAACCAATATCACAGCCACTTATTTTCTTAAGGTCCATTAAGTTTGGTTTGAGTGCTTGCTGCCAGGTTGGTTAGATGTTTTCTAGCAATGCAATTTAGGGGGCTCCTTAAGAACTATAATGCCAAACAACTGGAAAGAAGAAGACCCTACACGCTAGCTTGGGAAGATTATTGCTGTCCAGGTGACAAATCCTATGGCTTGATGTCCAATAGTATAATCAAGAAGACTGGGTGCAGACAATCTATATCCATCCATGAAATGACCATATCGGTAGCCCAGCTGACACTTACCTACCTAAAGCCTAGAATTCAAACTGTCTAGTTACTTCAAACATTCGAGCCTCTGACCTGCCCTCCTCAGGCCTAGAGCATTCCTGGCCCCACCTTGTTCTACTATCAGTGGCCAGTGTGGGCTTTGTCAAGAGAAGCAGAAGAGAGCTGAAGACACTGGATACTTTTTAGTTCCAACGGTTGATACCAGGAGAGAATATGGGCCTCATATCACTGAAATATTCTGACGTGTGTTGGTTCTTTTTCTGTCATTGCTGAGACAAAATACCTAATTTCAAAAATTAATGGAGGAAAGGTTCATTTAGCTCACAGTCTGTGGAGGTTTCAGTCCATAATCAGCTGGCTCCAAGACAACAGTTTATGGTGGCAGAAGACAGCAAAAGTAATGAAAGCCAATAGGGGAGGAGAGAGAGCAAGCCTCTCTCCCTCCCTCATACGGTATGCAGGCTACCCACTCCACAACAGGTATAGCACTCATATTCATAATTCCAGCATCAGACCATGAATCAGTCACAAACTCTAGAAGCCTTCCCCCATGACTGCATGAGGCTTTAGGGGGACATCTAGACACAAACCATAATATGACTTTTCAAGAGAAGCTAGAACTTGGGGTCATTAGGAGAAATAGTTAACAGTTGTTAAAAATCAACATAGGAGCCAAGTAAAACCTGTCTGTAGAAGAAATCGACCTTTGTCTGGCCAGTTTGTGATTTCTGATCTGGGTCCTTCTGTTATAAAAAGTTTATAGGGCTTGACTCTGGGTTTCCCCATCCTTTACATGGCAAATTTTCATCTGTCCTGGGAAACACTGTCTCTCACAAATGAAAAATAACATAGTGTTGGCTTCTTTCTTTATAGCAATGTTGAGAGTGCCACAGCCTTTTCTATTGTGGGGCACATAAACAAAAACATAAAAAAATAAAGGTTAGGTAGCTTCTTAAAATATCACCTTGTAATGTTGGACTATGGTGGCAGAAGGATGATGGACATAGCTCAAGGTTGGAACTTTTCTTCTAAAGATCACTGCTTTATTTTAACAGTGATCTTCTGTATCATTTTGTGTTGAGCTATGTGGTGGGGAAGGGATTATTTATCTCAGTCTGACACAAATTAATGGTGAAGTATTATAACAGCGAAGTCATAGAAAAAAGAAATAAAAGGTCAGACAAAAAACAAGCCCCAATTTTATTTTTGTGTTATTATATACAACAGATATAAAATTACTTTGTCAAATTGTTATAAAGCAGTGATTCTCAGTTGAGAGCATTTTCTCTCGTGCCAACATATGACAGTGTCTGGGGACATTTTTGGTTGTCAACTGGGAGGTGTTTGGGTTGTCAAAACTGGGAGGATGTTATTGGCACCTAGTGGGTAGATGGCAGAGGTACTGCTGTGCATCTACAATGAGCAGGACCGCCACACAACAGTCCTCAAGTCCAAGACATCACAGCCATTCCTGTTAGGGTGTGTAAATGATTGCCCTCAACTTGTGTCCTTATTTTTCATGGATGAGTAATGGGCACTTCTCAGTACAGCACTGGTTTACAGACTGCACTCAAAGAAGTAATGCTCTCGAGGTTTTGCTACTTGGTTTGCGACCAGACATGAGGCATAGTTTTAATAGTGAAGATTTTCAGAAGGACTTGTGTATTATGTTTTTCTTTTCTTTACTTTTCTTTTCTTTTCTTTTTTTTTTTTTTTGTAGTTTTTTGAGACAGGGTCTCATTATGCAATTCGGGCTGGCCTTGAGTTCACTTTGTAGCTCAGCTGGTCTTGAACTAGCAACTATCCTCCTGCCTCAGCCTCCCGAGTGCTGGGATTACAGGAGTGCACCACCACGCCAGGCTTGTGTATTATGATTAATATAGGTAATTATTTTCTTTAAATGACACTATTAACTGTACTATAAGCACTCTAGAATACGAATACAAATGTGCAGGAGGCAGCACTGAGGAATGATTGCATGATATACTACAGATTGTATGATTGTACCTCACTGACACAACCAGCATCTTTGTCCTTTTAGACTAGTAATACTTTAATCAATTTGGCAGTCTTTACCAAACTAATCATTGATTTCTCACCACTAATCAATAGTTCTTTTTAAAAATAAAGATTTCAAGATTGTTCCCAAGACAGAGGACATGGGATGGGGAATTGCTAGGAATTGCATGTTCAGGAAGGGCCCTGGGTGACCCCTTCAATGATTTAAAAGCTTGAAAACACAGAGAGGAGAGATGCCCATTAGTCATTCTTCCAGCATTTCTGAATCCAGTTACCACATGTGTCCTGTGAGTGTGTTTGTTTACCAGTTCCTTGTTCAGTGCCTAGTGCTATTCTGGGGTTGGGCTCTTCGGCAGTGGAAAAGGCTGAAGACTGTCTACACATCGCTGTCATATGCCTTCTGAATACTACCTATTTTCTGTCTCTTCCTCTCAGTTTTCATTTCCTCTGCCTAGTTGGGAGTACTTGTCCTTTTTTCTTTATTTTGAAAAGAATACAACCAAATAAAATAAAACAGAGTAGAGTCAATCACAACAAAACAATGAACATGGTACATGACTTCTAAACAGGGTAAAAAGCAATCAATAATGGCTACCATAGTGCCTCTTGTTATCTGCAGTATAACTGCCCATACCATCAGGGATAAGTAAAATCAAACAAAATACAACAAAATAAAACCAGTAAAAACAAAACAAAACAAAACAAAACAAAACAAAACAAAACAAAACAAAACAGAACAATGTAAGCAATACAGAACTTCAAGATACTAGTAAAACAGCAGTGGCTACCATAATGCTTCTTGTTATCTTCAGAATAGTTGCCTACACCTTCAGACATATTACAATCAAACAACACAGAATAGAGTAAAATCAATCAAAACAAAACAATGAAAGCCATACAGGGTTTCTAAACAAGATAATCGGACATCCTCGATGGCTGCAATTATGTATTTTGTTATCTTTAAAATAGCTGTCCATACCATCAAGTATAATAAAATCAAACAAATCAGAATAAAACGAAACTAATCAGAACAATGAAGACAATATGAGTTTCAAATCATGATAATAGATTAATAGTGACCACTTCCTTCCCTTTTTAGATAATTCCTCCCTTTGAGTTTCCCAACATGTATTGTGCATTTTAGATCCCACTAACTCCTTTAGTTTGTGGGATCTAGGGAGACAACATGAAATTCACCCATGTGACTCTGAGCCATTTCATCCATGAGCATGATCACCAGTTGCCTCTATCCACCTACAAGAACCTTGAGATTATCTTCCTCTATAGCTGAGTAGGTTTCCACCACATAAAATGCCATGTCTTTCTTATCCATCTTTTACCTAAATTCTTGCAATGGCTAGAGTCTGGGTCTTGCAGCAACCCCTCCCTGGACTTCTGCCATTTTTCCATCAAAATCCTAACTATCTTTCTTCTGGCCTGGGGTTCTTTTGTGTTGTATGTAAGTTATATTTCTTCTGAGTTTTCAGCATCAAAATATGCAGATTGTAATCTAAATAATGTTTCCTGGTAGTTTGGGCTTCGCTTGAAATAAATGAATTTTTTTTCATGAAAAATGTCTTCCTGGTTTAGCTTTTCCTCACATGCCCCCCTCCCCAACTTGCCCCTAACACAATATGTACACGGTCATATTATCAGCTGTTTGGGGGGGGATTTTTTTTTTTTTTTGCTTCTCTAACATGGATACATTTTTTTTGAGTGCTCACTCTGTGTCAGGTACTGTATCAAATGTGGTTCTAACTATGGCAGAGGCTGCTCATGCTTACCATTCTTTTCTTCTTTCTTGTGACAAGCTCACGCTAAGTCACATGTATATACATACATATTTCCTAGCCTCCCTTGTATGAGGAGGATTTGTTGAATTTTAAGTGGTTGCTTAAGGATTCCAGGAGAGTTATTTAAAGGGAACTGATTTAGCCATCAAAGCTACTTTTGTCCTCTCCTTTCTCGCTTTCCCTTTTTGTTTGGAAAATGGGCATAAATCAGTCTGTAGTTCTGGCAACCATTTTGTGATCATAAGGAAGTTCTGAGACTTGAAGGATGTGTTACAGATGCTTGTGAAGAAAAATAAAAGGCTCCTAGGTCCCTGATGAAAAAGTCTATCTGCAACACCAATTCTAGACCACCTATCTCCCAAATTCTTATTAAATGAGAAAAAAATTAAATTCTTTAAATCGTTGCTAATGTAGTACTAGCAACTAAAATCGCTTCTTTATCAATGCATATCATACTACAAAAAAAATCCCATGAGATTTGCATTGTCAATCCTATTTTATAGATGCGGAACCTTAGGACTCCTACACTGGTCATCTAATGGTAGCACTGGATGGGCTGAGTAGTGAGTTAACACTGATAGCATGGGGCAGTATGTGAACATAGTGTTTGTCTGACACTGAAGACTGAATTCTAAATCATTACCTGTTGATGCTTCTGAGTCAAGCATGCCAGTGTAACTTTCAGACCCACATAATCTGTGGAGCTTCTGGGTGGATGAGAAGGGTGGAAGTATTCTCATTGGAATTCAAGCTTATGGTGCTTTTTCTTTTCCTACCTGTCCAACAGAAGGCATATTTCTCAACTTTAAGTAAATTGATCCCATAGTCAACTCTGCATGGAACAACCGATCCTTCCTTCTTTCTCTATGTGTGAATTCCTGATCCTTAGAAGCATTATTAGGGAGATCTGTTATTGGGATGAAATCAGCTTTCAGAACAAAATGTGTATAATACAGTGAGTGTTCAAAAACATTGTGTGAAGTTATGAATTAATGAATGTTCTCACAGAAGCCTGGTCTGATTCTTTCTTAAAGGCCGTTTGTGTATCCCATCTTGCTACAAGTAGAAGCTTCTCAGTAAAGCTCCTCAGGGTCTCCCTGAGTTTAGCCAGGTACTGCATCAAATGTGAGGTAGCCCAGTACTGCAACACCAACTGGCCTGTCTTTGTATGTTTGAAGGAGACTTTGTGTTTTTTTTTGAAAGGTTTGGTCAAAATCTTTTACCACGAAGATTGGGGAAATCCTCTTTGCTAATCAGTGCAGTCCAGTGTAGAGATGAGGCACAGGCTTTATAATCTCAGAGATCACCATTCCAATCATGTTTCAGAAACTTTTTACTTCTGTGTTCTTGGGTAAATCCTTTAATCTGAGCTTTGGTTTACTCATTTGTAAAATGAGGACAATTACAACTCTAGTTTTTATAATGATTATAAAAAGGAATGTATGAAAATTACTAGGGAGGTAGCAACTATCATTAGTGATTTTTAAGTGTTTCAAAATGACCACTTCTAGTTGGAAGAATTTTTTAATCTCCCAGCTAGAATGAGTCATTCTCTTAGCTATGGTTTCTAATACCTCATATCTTTCACAGAGCATAAAGCATAAAAGAACAATTAGTTGGTTCTAAGTCTGTCTCTGTCAACTACATTAAAATAGAATGAGGGCAGAATTTTTCTTCAGTTTTGTAGTGGGTGGCACAGGGGAAGTATCCAGTAGTTGAAGAAAAAATGCAAGAAAAATATGTTTTAGTTATAGGAATGAATACGAGAGTTGAAATGAGCTAGTAAGGGGTGAACGCACAGGGTAGGCTCTGGTTGTTAATCTAAGAAATTTCAAAATTGGGCATGGTGGTGCATGCCTATAATCCCAGCACTTCTGGAGGCTGAGATAGGCAGATCACAAATTGGAGCACAGCATAGTTAACTTAGTGATTTAGACTGTTTCAAAAAACCAAACAAAACAATGCTAGGATTAATTCAGTGTGAAGGCTCTAGATTTGATCTCTAGTACTGAAAAACAAACTTGAATGGTATAATCCCCGCTTGGAGATGAGGGTGGAAGTTGGAGGAGAAAAAGGTCTTTGTCTAGGTTTTTGAATTGATATTTCTGTAATTGTATGTGGTCTTAGCAGGCCCTGATGTCTTAAGATCAGCTCACACCGGTCACTATACTAACCTGGTAAAGAGGGCTATTTATCATAATGCTTTTGAAAAAAGAGTGAAAGTTTTCCAGAGTGTATTCTTTTCCAATTATTATTATTATTATTATTATTATTATTATTATTATCTTTGGTACCAGGGATCGAACTCACGGTCTTGCACTTGACCAGGTAGGCACTTGTGCCGCTGAGCTGAATCCCTGGCCTTTCCAAGCATTATTAACAGAGTAACCCAAGTTTAATTCTAAAGTTCATAATGATATTTTTATCACTAGATTCCACTCTTTCACCTAGTAAAAGTCATTACAAATGAGAAGAAATTTATAGAATCTTCCTACAATTTAATTTGACAGTTTTTAATAGTTCTGGTTGTAGGTATGTTAGAACTAATTTCTTTGTGGGAGAAGAAAATGTGCCCCATCTTCATTGTTGTGAATTCTAATTATGCTTTCCAGAGGAAGTAACCCATCACTCATGAATCAAACCGTGATCTGTGCAAAAGAAAAACATGATTTTTTTTTCTTTTAGCCCATTCAAGGGCCTGGATTACAAATGCAGTTCCATATTGTAGTTGTCATAAATGTGCTTTGAAATGGGTTAACTGATCGCTCCTGTTCTATCAGCAACCTCAGTTAAAATCTCCCAAGGAAATTTAAACATAAAAACAGTTGGAGGAATGACAAAAGAGTTGTTGTGATTAAATTTAAATTTACAGAAAGAACCTGACTGAAACTAAACTTCTAGGAGCTTGGAGGAGCAAATACAGCATTTAGAAAACTTTAACGTAAAGACTACACGAATGTCGACCCTTTCTAATTTATTACTTCTTTTGCTGATTGATTACCCTGTGGTAATTACAAGTTCACCCCTTTCTCGTCTCTAAACTTAGAATTTTGCCGAGGCCAAAGGCTGAAATCGGATCAGGAAAAGGGATTCGCTTGTACGACTCTTAAATGTCAGGTCAGTACTAGATGAAAGGGGTTGCGGATTCTGTTCACGGCAGAGGCCCCAAAATAGGTTCCTGGGGCTGAAGGCCCGCCGCAAG
Organism: Cuniculus paca; assembly: GCA_004365215.1. Classification (NCBI taxonomy): domain Eukaryota; kingdom Metazoa; phylum Chordata; class Mammalia; order Rodentia; family Cuniculidae; genus Cuniculus; species Cuniculus paca. Next base: position 18,085 of record RJWT010001210.1, on the reverse strand, counting down.
CACCATCGTGTTTGGCTTGGGGCTCCTCCGCCAGATCAGACCCTGCACGGAAGTTACCGCGAAGAGCTGGTTCCTGGGCTGGTCACTTGCCTTGCCCATGCTCTACAATGGAAGAGCTGGTGGCCGTGCTCCCCGCCTGCCCCTTCCCACCCAAATGGCCCGCCCCGGGCGCACGGCTCCCTGGCCTTCCTGCCGGGGCGGAGGGATCCTGGCCCCGGCTCAAGCTCGCGGCGCGCAGTCAGCCGCGCTCCAAGTATTAATAGAGAGGCGCGGGCTGCGGGAGGCCGCCCTGAAGCCTCGGGTGGCAGAGTGCGCGGGGCGCCGGCCGGTGGCTGCCGGGTCTTAGCGCGCGGCTCGGCTCCCGGCGCACCTGCGCGTCCCCGGGAGGCGCTGCCTCTGCCCGCGCAGACGGCGCTGCAGCAGCCGGCGCGGCGGCCGCGAGGAGCAGCGACGGGGAGCGCCAGTGCCCGCAGCGCCCGGTGCACGGTAACGACTCGCTTCGGCGCGGCTGCGCTTTCAGTCCTCAGCTGCTCCCCGTGTGGGTTTTAATTTCCCCGGGGCTCTTTGGCCTGGGGGTCTAGGAGGAGGTAAAGTAGCCGGGGTGGGTGGGAGGTTCCGATTCTCGTGGATCTTTGCACCCTCGTCTGGACCTTTTAGGGTTTGTAGGGTCAAACTAGTTAACTTTTATACAGCGCAGAGAGTCGCGCCTGGAGCCCGATGAGGGTTTAAGTAAACGCGTTTTGACGGTTCAGTGCTTGGTGCACTCCAGCGGGTTTCCTCAGCCAAGGAAGTACTTTCCCTGAAAGAACATTTGGCGTCCACTTTAGGACCGGGACAGTCTCACCTAGGCCTCGCATAGATCACATCCGACCCGCTACTCTGTAAACGCGTGAAAGAGGCTCCCTCGAGCTCACAATATGATGCCCTGATGTTCTCCGACTTGGAAAACTGGGTCCTCAGTTATTTAACAAAAGCACCGCACCGTATAGCAGAATTTCAAAAAATGAGTTCATCACGTCTTTGTCAGTTGGCTGTTTATTTATTTATGTGTTTTGAGACAGGGTCTGTCTGTCAGGCTGGGCTTGAGCTCACTGTGTAGCCCAGGCTGGCCTAAGATACTCGCGGTGATCCTCCTGCCTCAGCCCAGAGGGTCCTGGGATTACAGGAGTGCCTGGCTACTTCTGTTTCTCTAAAATAACGTTTACCAACTCTTTTGAGGGAAGAGTTATCTCAGGTTGCTTTAAACATGTGATTCAAAATTCATCCAACAGAATTCATTCACCTATGCACAGCGGGATCTTCGCCGACCACTTCCAGGTGGCCCTTCCGGTCTCCCCAGCCACATTCCCCTTCTTATGGAAGTCCTTGGTTTGGTTAGTCAGGCATCCTCACTAACCAGTTAGTTGTTGACATTTTAGGAGGAATGCTCCTCCAGGAATAGCTCCTCTTTGTATCAAAACCCTTTTGAATTGTACTGAGCCTAATGAAGCCTCTCGAGTTAAAACTCTCTGGGGGCTTCTGTATCATAGGCACACCAGGCAACGGGGCCAGTGTTCCCTGAAGATAGATCTGTAGTCTTCAGAGGTAGGTATTTTGCTCAGTACTTGGCAAGGAAAGAATTGCTATACCAGAAGACGTATTTCATTTGTTCTCATTGTCCCACAGTGTGTTTCCAACATAATTATACCCATGCTGTTTCAAAATTATTTAAAAGCTGCACTGTTATTTTCATCAGGTAGCATAAAAACTGGCCCTTTACACCTCTAGAGCTTTTTGTCAGACAATTACTTTTACATTTTCAAGGGTGAGCTTATAGAACAACTTAACACTTTTGGCTACTTGAGAACTGATTGAGAAGTGCAGAGTTAAAGTATTGATTTAAAAACAAAACTTCCAGTAATATGGCAGCCTTCTTTATGTGAAGCAAGGATGGGCGAGATAGTTTTATGTCTGACCACTTGACCCCTAATCTGTTCTGTTTTTTTCTAAACCTTATTTTTATTTTAAAGTGACACAGTGTACATGTACAAACTCCCCATGATAAATAGAACTATTATGTACTGCAAATGTACTAATAAAAAAATAAAATAAATGAAAAAAATTAAAAAATAAAGTGACAGTCTAGAACTCTAATGGAATCATTTAAAAATAGGTGATTCCTCTTCTTAAGTCCAACTTGCGTTTTATAATCAGGCATTCTGAACAAAACTACTGAGTTCCATTATTGACTCAACTGGCAGCTAATGTCCCCCGAAGCTGCAGGAGGACAGACATAAGAGCACCCTTGGGGACCCACCCACATGAGTCCCTGTCAGCCTCATCCACGGGGTGACAGCATGGCTATCTGACACAAACCCAGTGTGAATGTTTGGGTTTCTTCAGTATTTACAGTGCCTGGGGCATAGCACACCTGGAAGGAATGCTTGGAGGTTAGGGACCACGTGTAGGGAGATAGACAGGCTCCATAGCCCTGGCACTAGTTTTAAGGAGTGTAACTCCTTGATGTTCACCAGGAAATGTCTGAATAGTCCCTTTAAAGGAAACAGCAAGAAAGCAAGGACTCACCTGCTAGGTGGCAGAGATATCTCCAAGCTTTTAACACTGGCCACCAGTTGGAGCGATGCCAGGGTGCGTGTCAATGGTGGCAGAGCTCTGCTTCTCACAGGAGAAAGCTGAACTTATAAAATGGACACTGAGATGATGTGAACTTATAAGTACTCTTTAAAATAGGTATGTCTGTAGTTTGTGGTGATTTCACTAGCTACCATAAATGAGTACTGAAATTTGAAGTGAAGCCTCAATCTAAATTTCTGAGAATACCAAAAGGTTAAATCACCCTCCTGCTGGTTATCCTTGAGCAGGTGATAAGGTGGTAACATGCTTAATAACACCTAGTTGTGCCAAATGCTTGCCATGGTATCTTTAGAGAGTTCAGGGTATATCTGTCAGCCTTCACAAATTTTCTAGTATTTGTGAGGAGATCATGCAAAGTGGTGATTCCCCAGTCTCAGACTCTCTTGTTAACTATCTCTTAACCTGTGTTATGGAGGAATGTCACAGGGAGTCATGTTGCAGATGAAGATTTCTTATTCTGCACTTCATGCATTGATATATATAGCTTATGATTTTGCCCTAGAACATCCAAGGGAATGCTGGCAATTAATTACACCCAATTTAACTTTAATTATATTAAAATAAAAGATTCTTTGGGCTTGAATAATATTTTCCCTACTGTGTGAAATTATAACACAACCATCTACATAATTGTGCCTGAACAGATTTGGTTCTTGTTAAAAACACTTATAAAACGGAAGTAAAACTCCAATTTTAATTGAAAAAAATGGACAGAAATTGTTTTTGTTGGAAAACTGACTTTCATATACTGTTATTACACTGGTGAACTGGTTTGTACTATTAAAATGGAAACCCTGATATTCTGAAACAAAATCTGTCCGTAATTAGTTTTCTTTTCAAGATCTTTCTCTTTCTCTCTGTGACTTCATCACTTTCTGTTCATGCCTTTTAACTACCATTAAATGAAGCCCATCCCAGGCAAAATTCTTTATCTCCTAGATGATTCCTTCACACCAGTACTCTCTTCTAATTGTCATTAACAAGTCAATGATCAGTAGAAGTGATACTATTTACTATTAATGGTCAGTTTAAAACTGAGGCTCAACGCAAGTGACTATCAGCTCAGGTATTCAACCCAGGCTTAAACTGAGACTTCAAACCCCAGCCTCTGACTTCACCAACCCATTGGAATCAGTATGGATGCGTAACCTGGAGCTGCATCCTTTGGCTGCTTTTACAGAGACTGTGGGAAGAATGCTGGAAAGGATCCAGGGATGTGGCTCTAAGAGGATGGAAATGACAGTGGCTTTCTTTCTTCTTTTTGGGTGAGAAGAATGCGGGAAAAGCTGAATAATTGAAGGTATGGAGGCAACATACCGCCTCCCCTGCCAGGGTAGAGCCCTGCACTGTGTCCTGGGGTAGGACCTCCTGGTTGCAGCTTAACTCTGAGGCAGTGGGGCAGTGCCTGTCCCATGGGACCCCTACTCCAAGATCCCTTTACTCAGGGCAGGCTTAAGGATCTTGTTCCTCTTGGACCATGGCAGATGGGTCCATTTTCAAGGCAGTGCCTTGGAAACAGGAGATCCATTGCGGGCCGTAGCTGCCTTCCCGTGGGTAACCATAGGAATGGTGGAGGGAGAAGAATGAACAGAAACTTCACAGGCTAGTCTGACTTTGTATCTCTGGATATGTGATTTAAATCCCTGTAAGCCTCAGTTTCTTAATCTGGAATAGCCACTCTTTAAGATTATGAAATTCAGGAGAAATATTCAGAGTGCATGGCCTGTAATAGGGTTAGAAAATTCTAACCCATGAATAGAAAATTCAGGTAATTGTACATGGAAGCAATTGAAAAATACTAGTTAGCTCCCTGAGACTTCACAGAAAGGTAGGCTAGGGCCATACTTGCTCAGTTCCACCTGTTAGTGGTCAAAATTTCACCTTGCCTTTTAATTCATAAAGTCAGTAAGATGCATGATCTCCACACATGCTGTTGCTGCTGAGTCTTTGTCGTTGGTTGTGGGCTTTCAGTTTTGGGAAGACTGAGAAGTTAACTTATATATTAAAGCATAAGAATGAGCTAAGAGCTCAGGTGATTTGTAGGATAGTGATTTTCAAAAAGCAGTTTGGCTGATGGCATAATGGAGTTACTACCACAAATGGCTTCGAAATTTTATCCCTGCTTACTGATTTTTCTAGGGTAATTTCATAAAGTCTGTGCTGTCCATATCATAACCCTTTCCAAAGCATTTGCAACTGTCTGTATCCCTGTTTCTTGCCTGTGATGACGTGGACAATATCTATGTGTTTACTGCAACCCCAGCAACTAGCAAAATGTCGGGCATATAGTAATGACATATGCAGCATGTATTTGTTCACTGAATTCATCCATGAAAGAATGATTAACAGACCAGTGGTAAAACTTGATGCATAATTCCTGAAGTATGTAGTCTTTTACTGTTGTATTTAAATTTGGCATACATATTGACTTTTTCTTCCAGGCAGCTGTTTGTAATAATGAAAATTTGTAGTTATTTACACATTGAACAATCGGGCATTATTATTTCGAACACTTACATTTCTTACAGCTGTGTGGTTTAATGAGTCCACAAAGGGGCCATAATTCATATATCTCTGTGCCAAGTGGCTCTGAACCACCAGTGGTACATGTATGACTGTCCCCTTAAGTGGAATGGGACAGTCCCATTGGGTGATAGAAGCCAGCCAATGGAACAGTTCAAGCCAGTAGTAATATGTTAAGTAAATTATGGTAAGATATATAATACTGTGTGAATGTATTCTACTTCTTAAAAACTGATTACATATTGTAAGAAGATCTAGGTGGATAGATAGGAAAGGATTAATACAGGTTGTCTGTCTCTGGGTAGATAGGATTGTAGATACTCATTAAATTCTTTTGCCTGTTTGTCATTTCTGATTCTTGGGTAATAAACTTGCTTTGCTTTTACAAGAAAGGAACACAGGCAATAAATGCATACTTTGTGTATTGCTGATCACTTATACATATTGTTCCACTAGTCACTGGGTGCTTATGTAGTCTTCTCAGCTCATTTTCTGAATTTGTCCTCTGAACTCTTTTTGAACATTGAAATAATTTCCAACTTCTCCATGTTACAAGACCACATAAGTAAGTTTTAAAAAGAAATCAGGACTAAGGATATTAATTTTCCACTAGTTATTATGTTGAATACATTGCTTAACTGCAAATCACAGTTAAGCTAACTTTTGCTCTCGTCTCTTCCCTTGGCTTTCCCTTTTTTATCACGTAAACATTTTATGATAGTGCATAAGTGTCTAATTTGTAAGTTTCCTTAATTGTTTTGTGCACAAATTTGAGGTGTTTTCAAGATGGCCTCTGTTAAATGTAATTTGTTTCTCTGCATAGTTAGCTCCAGGAACAAAGAATTTCGTAGAGTACCTCCCAAATCTGTTTCTGTTCCTCTCTCTCTCCTTTTTTTCCTCCTCATCTTCCTTCTCCTCCTCTAAATAAGCACTGTATGGGAATAGAGCTGTGAATGAGTACCCTTTAATCTTACAGTCTTAATGGGATCCTTCCCTTGTATTTGAGATTTTTCCTCACAAACACTCAAACTCGCTGAGTGACCCTCTGCCCCCTGCTCTTTTGGATATCCAGTGTACTCCCCTAGATGTCCTCTTGATTTGGGAGTGGTATCCCTTTCCCAAATTTTGTGGTGGTAGAGTGGGTCTGGTAAAGCAGAATCCTTGAAAGAAAATAATATCTCCATTAAGGAATCCCTGCCCATGCAGTTTACTCCTGAACCTCATGGGTTACTCAGCATGCACCTCCCTGCTTCCTTCTCTACCTGGAGCTCCCAAGGATTCCTAAAAGACTTTGAGTCCATGATCGTGGCTTCTGTTTTCTGTTCACTGAACTTCTTTTTGGATTTTGAAGGATGAATGGGTGCAACACCTAGGCATCATACATGTGTGTACCATTGGCAGTTTTGTACACTTGCAGTCACCAGTGAGATGAGGAAGTATACTTTTGACATCATTTTAGAAGCCCTTTTTATGGGCCCAATTCAAATCTTGGCCCTTCTCTCCCTCTACAAAACCATTACTTTAATTTTTGTAATAAGCACTTTCTGCAAGTTTTATAGTTTTACCATTTGTGGATGCAATCCTAGGCTTAAAAATTTAGTTTCTTCCTTTTTTTTTTTTTGCATCAGGAATCAAACTCAGGACCTTACACTTACCAGGCAGGCACTGTGTTGCTGAGCTATATTCCTGGGTCATTTCTTCCATTTGTAACATTTTGTATGCTTTATTAATTTGTGAATTTACTTTCACATCATTTTCTGCTTTTATAATTAATTTATTGAAGCACCTAAACCATGTGATCTGTAGAGTACTCCACAATCAGTATTTTGCTGCTTGCATGTCCATAGTTCTACACTTTTCTTGAAGATCACTTTTTAAAAAATTGTTTTGAGACAGGATCTCACTATGTAGTTCAGACTAGCCTTGAGCTTACTGTGTAGCCCAGCCTGGCCTTCAGCTCACGGTGATCCTCATTCTCATCATTTCCAGTGCTGAGATTACAGACATGTGCCACCAAGCCTGGTTTAACTATCCAATTTCATTCTTTTGCATGCAGATACTCAGTTTTCTTAACACTATTTGTTAAAGACTGTCCTTTCCTTATTGAGTGACCTTGTTAACCTTGTCAAAGGATATTTGCCCATATACATTTAAGATTTATTTCTGGGTTACTATTCTAGTCCTTTAATTATATTTGCCTGTATGCTAGTACCACATCGGTTACTTCATCTTTATGATATGTTTTAAAATCAAGAAGTGTGAGTCCTTGAACTTTCTTCTTTTTAAAAATATTGTTACTCAGGTACCTTTGGCATTCTAGATATATCTAGCTCTTCCTGTCACTCTAGCTCTTTTTATCTCTACATGGAATTTTTTCCTGCAAAGAAAATACATTGGGATTTTGATAGGGATTGTGTCAAATTTGGGTCACTATAAACATTTTAACAATACTGTTTTCAATGCATGAACACAGGGTATTGCCTTTTATAATATTGTAATTTAAAAAATGTTTTTAATAAAAACTTTAATATTTAACTTTTAAACAGATTGGCAATGAACTATAAGTAGTCAGCTGGTATTCCACTGATCTTTGTCCTCTATTTCAAAATATCCTATTTACTTATCCAATTCCTACAACTTCCATGTCCTAAGCTACAAAATTCTTCTGTTTCACAGCCAATAAGCAACAAGAATTGAACAACAGTAATGCATTCCATGTTATCATCTAGGATCAGAAGACCAATACTTGGTGGAACTCATCTCCAGTTTAAAATGCTTCAGCCCCTGCAGACATGGATTAGACAATTTGAAGTAGTTACTCAAACTATATCTGGGGATATGGAATAAAGCCCAGTTGTGGCAGAGGAATATCTACTATGTAAGAATCCCTTTACATGAAAACTCTGTGATAATCTTTTCATAGAAAGAGCATCAGAAAAGATTCAGATTAGCGGTCTCCATGACTCATTCCTGAGTAAATCTGCAGCACCTGTTTAAGGCACAGTCCTTAAAGCAGTGATAGCAATAGAAATCAGACCAACTTCATTCATTTCCCTAAATGATCCATCAGATATACAGTCTGTCCCTGTAAGGCTCAGGGAGATGTCTGCCACAACCATATAACACAATGAATAGCAAAAACAAAACTTATCTACCACAATACATTTTTCTATTGCATTCTCCATCTCTGTTGCTTTAGTTCTGAGCAGGAAGAATTTTAAAAATGACTTCTGTTTTTAATTACTCTGTCAAGGATGGTAGAGGTCAAAGGTCTTTCTACTTCATCATATGGTACGTTTGTTATTTGGTTTGGAGGATTCACTTAGACTAAGCCATGTTTAAAAACATATTCTCCATGGATTTCCATGCTTATTTATCCAACAGTTCAATACAATAAATATTTAGTGAGAGAGGAAAATAGGAAATACTTATCTTCAATATGCCTGGGACTTTACTAATGCTGTCTCTGTAGATCCTCAAAAAAACTATGAGATATATAGTGTTGTCTGATATAGCCTTATCATTGTGGTGCATTAACTGATGCTCAGAAAGGGATCTCACTACCCTTAGTCTGAAACTGAACCTCATTTTATAGGACATCAAACCTCAAACTCTCTCCTTCCCCCTCACTACCCCAATGGCAGCCTACTATCCGTTCAACAGCTATTTGGTCAAGTGAAAATTGGTCAAGATGCCATTTGTCAAAAAATTCAATATTCCCAGGCACTGGATTTCCAAGAATCAGTAGATTCTGATGCATTCTTTGGCAAATTTATGTCTCCATATTATGCCTTAAAATGTTGTAAATCCTTTTCCAGAACTGTAGGGTTGCCCTGATTTTTCTTCTGTTTTCAGCCAACTGTTTTTCCTCTGTGTTGTTTATGATAAATAATATTGAATCAGTGTAAGCATTTAGTAATGAGATATTAAAAAGAACACACTTCAGAATCCAATGTAGGAATTTTTTTGTACAATAGAAATGACATCCATGCTGGTGTAAGGAGATGAAAACCAGCCCAGATGAATACACCTGGAAAGCCTCACCTAAAATGAATGAGAAAAACATTTAAGCAAAACAAAAACCCCATTCCCAAGTCTCTTCCTTAAAATTTTTTGACTGAAACAATGCAGATTCAATATAGAAAATACATAGAAGCAGAATGTAAGGGCAAAAACATTATCCACCTAGTTGTGCATAGCTACCTTTAGTCACTACGTGTTTACATATTGTTAAGTTCGTTTCATAGTATAAGGGAATCATTTTTCAGTCAAATGGATTCTTACCATACACACTATTTTGCAGTTTAGTTTAGATAACTCTGCATTTACTTTTTTCAAAAAATTCCTATTTTAAATATTTGATTCACTGCAACATTTATTAACTATTTATTAACTATTAATTTTGAGAAGAAAAAATATTACCTGAAAATTATTGAAGAGATCAAGAACAAAATAGAAGAAAATATGAAAAATTTTGAACAATAAAAGATTCATAATGTGAAATATGCAAAATTGCCCTATAATGCATACAACTACAATGGCTAAAATAAGTAGTAAATGAGGGCATCAATTTAACCAACTCATTATAGTGCTTAGTGAAGTTAATGTAAGAACTGAGGAGCTGAATATGAGAAATTCAATAAAATGCTTGATTGCCTAATAATAAGTAGTCTAATAGATGACCATGATTTCATGCTTGGTTCTGGAATTTAAGGATCAGATTAAAGAATGTAATTTACCGAAGAAAAGCAAAGGAAGTAGTGCTACAGAGCAGTTTTTGCACACTGAAGGATAACATACTGATTTCCTGCCATTAATCATGGTATCCAGAGATTCTGCAGAAGTAAACAAAGGCCTCTTTCAAAAGCAAATACACACTTTTGTACTATAAGGAGCCAAACATTGGCCCAAGAGCAAAGATGCTATCATGAGACTAGGACAGAGCCAGGGCAGGGATGTACAGTGAGGTTTGTGAGTAATGTTTTGTGAGAAAGGTTTCACTGAGAGAAAGGACCTTGGTGACCTAAACAAAGCTACTCCTATAGCCAGGTGCAGTAGTCGAGGCTGTTGTGCAATCCCCACTGTGGGGTTACCTTTATGCCAGTAATTCATGTTGTGATCTTTATGCTCACCATGCTGTACACAGAAGACTAGGGGCTTCTAATTGCTCTGGGGTATTGCTGCATGCAAGGTCAAAGCCCAGAGCTACTAGCAGGCAGCATAAGATAGGAAATGCAGAAAACCAGGGACAATGAAGTTGATATGGTACAGTGGAATTTCAGTTACAAAGGTAGTCTGCCACTTCTCTCCACTTAATGATACTCATTATAACAGCAGTTAATACAGAAAGTGTTTACAGTGAATGAGCCAGCGCTAAGTGTTTACATGCATCATCTCATTTACTCCTCGCTGGAACTCTGCAAGGCTCTGTAACACTGCAAGTCACTTCCTAAGTACAAAAGGGGAACTGGACCAGAAAATTTGGCAGCATGCCCAAAGTTATGATTTAGTACCTCCAGTGTCTGGTGGAGCCTACAGCCCAATTTAGTGAGTGCATCACCTCACCTCACCTCATCGCACCTCACCTTCCCTCTTTATATCTGTTAAATAATAGAGTCCCTATTGCATGCACACAAAGACTGACAAGGAAGAAGGATTAGGGTGCTGCCACAGTTACACTTGATCTGTCAGTCAACGTAATTGACTTGGGAGCCACCCAGGGGATTGGTGGAGCGCACTTCTGGGCATGTGTGGGTGAGTCATGGAGGTGTGACCTTGAGTACTGAGTCTGGTCCCTTGCCCCTGCTTTCTGATGCTCCTCCTCTGTTCTGCTTCCCAGCTGCCTTAAATGAAGCAGCTCTGGTCTGTCATGTCCTTTTGCCATCATGATGCTGCTTGGAGCCTACCAACATTGCACTGACTGACTCCCCTGTGAGCTAAATTAAACTTCTTCTCCTTTAAGTTTTGGGTGTCAGGTACTGTGTTCCAATAACAAGAAAGCTGACTAACGCAGGTAGTGTAAATCAGAGTTCAAAACAAGGCTATCTTAATTTACACCATACACAAAAATGAACTAAAGAACAAATTAAAGATGTAGATGTAAATCCAAACTATAAAATTCCTAAAAGGAAACTTCAGGAAAAAACTTCATGACATTCTAATTGGCAATGACTTCTTGAATATGACACCAAAAGCACAAGCAATAAGAGCAATGGTAGACAAATGGTACTACAATAAATTTGAAACCTTTGGTGCATCAAAACACAGGCAACAGAATAAAAAGGAAACTTGTAGATTGGAAGAAAATATTTGAAAATCATATATCTGGTAAGGGGTTAAGAATATATGTAGTATTTCTGCAACTCAACAAAAAATCATGGAATGCAATTTAAAAACAGAAAATTTAGAGACATCTCTCCAAAAATGATATATAAAATCTCAAAAACTACACACAAAGATGCTTACCATCACTAACAGAGGAATGCAAGTCAAAGTCAGAATGAGATATAACCTTGTACCCAATAACTTGACTACTATTAAAAAAAAAAAACCCTGAAAATTGCACGTGTTAGAATTTAGGCAAATTGGAATTCTATGCCCTGTTGGTAAGATTGTAAAATGTGTAACTGCTATGGAAAACTGTATTAAAATTAAAAGTTAAATAGTTACAAATAGAGAACTACCATATTATCTAGCAATCCTGGTTTTGAGTATTTAGCCAAAGTATTGAAACACGGTGTGATATTTATACAGCCATATTCACAGACGTAGTATTCACAGTTGTCAAGAAGTGGAAGCAGTCCACATGCCTATCAAAGATGAATGGTTCAAAATATAGTATAAACACATACAGAGTACTATTCATTGTTTCATAAAAGAAGGAAATACCATCATGTGCTGCAACATGAGTATACCTTAAGAATGTTATATTAAGTGAAATAAGCCAGTCACAAAATGACAGATAGTATAACTCCACTTATATGAGATATCTAAAGCTGTCAAATTCATGGAACCAAGAAGCAGAATGGTAGGTTTCTGGGGACTGGGGATAGAAAGGAAAGGAATTAGTTAATTGGTATAAGATTTCAATCTTGTAAGATGAAAGTTTGAGAGATCTGACGCACAATAATATGAATATACTTAACGATATGAGCTGTACACTTAACAGTGATTAAGATCATACGTTTTATGTTATGCATCTTTTGCCATAGATAAGAAGTATTCAATGAGAAAAACCAACAAACACAAAGACCTTTAGGATAGAAAAATACATAAAATAATTTAGAAATGTACTAACCCATCTTAGTCTGTTTGTACCACTATAACAGAATACCACAGACAGGGGAATTGTAATGAGCAGAAATTTATTGGCCCACAATTCTGTTGTTGAGGAAGACCAAGGTCAGTGTCCTGGAACCTGGCAAAGGCCTTCTTTCTGTATAACCCCAAGACAGAAGGCAGGAGGACAAAAGAGAGGAAAAGGATGCTGAACTCGCCCTTTTATAACAGCAGCAACCCCATTCATAAGGCAGGGCAATTTATGGTCTTTATACATTATGTAGTAAAGGTTCCACCTCTTAATATTGTTACAATAGCAATTAAATTTCCACATGAGTTTAGGATGAGACAAGTGTTTAGACTACAGCACTTTCTGAATAAGTTTAATCTTGTGTGTGTGTCTCGGTTTTGTCATTGTGAGCATTGATCATATTACAGTACTGAAAAACAGTAAGATAGGTCCAGCTGTTTGATTGTCCTTTCACTGAATCTCAGATTGCTGGCTTTTAGTTCTTTTATCGTTTTCCATACGGTTGCAGTCTCCATCACCAGAGTGTCCTGTGAATGTCAGCTGTATTTTCTTTCTTCCTTAAATCATAGCAGCATCTTTAGTGTCCATTTGCTATACTTCTTCCAATTTATTGCCTTTCATAAGCTTGGTCATCTTCTCCCTTCCAGTATTTATCCTACAAAAGGTTGGAATTATACATGATGTAAGGTAGAGTGCCTCTGTGTGGGATGTAAAGTCTATCCTGAAAAAAGAGTTAATAAGTATCTGTTGCACTGACATTGTTCTTTGTTTTTTTTTTCTGCCATTCTTTTGTACTATCTAGGTATTTGATTTTGTCAGATAAGAAGCTTGCATATAAATTATATGAAAATGAAAAACTATTTTTATGTGACGGTTTGCATGCATAATTACAGTTCAAACACATGATTTGAAGAAACTAATAATGTTCATTACTGAACACACAGATGCAAACACAGTTGGCAGGTATGTTTCAGTCTGAAGGAAAATTATAGCTTTCCACTCAGTGAACTGCACTGGGAGTGTGACTAATCTCTAACCCTGAGGGAGAGGGCAGCATCTAAGCTTCCCCCTCTTTCTCCCTTTCTGCTGTTTCCATAAGCCATGCTGCTAAATTGACAGAGCAATGTATGGGAGAGTGACCAGCTTTTTACACTGTATTTTCTCTTTAAGAGCTTTATTGGGATATGGCTTATATTCATAAATTAACCCATTTGAGTTTACAATTTAATTCTTAGTACTCTTACAGAGTGTTGAACTTTCAAGACAACCCAATTTTAGAGTGTTTCCAGGCACACAATATTTTAAAAACATTTCACAGCACTTTTCTTTTTCTGCCTTTCTGAGTACCTGCTCCTGTCTGTAAGCTGTTCTCTGCCTGTGAGAGATTATGATCTTTGTGTGTAGAACCCAAAAGGAATGACAGCTACTGTTTTGATTCTGGCAGTCAAAATAGGAATTTCAAAGCAAAATGTTAGTATTTTAAGCCAGCTTATTACCTTGAAATAGAACTTTCCAAGTTCTTTTATTTTCTCTTCAATAAAACCTGATAAGCCTAGTGGCTCAAATCATGAGTTTGATCTCTAGTGCAGAGGAGATACTGTGACACATCTTTAATGGTTATTTGAGAAAGTAGGGTCAAGAAAAAGGGATATTTAAAATATCAAAATCAACAAAAATCTCCATTTCTGATATGGGGTAATAATGGGGTAAAAGGGAAATTGAGGCAAATGAATCACATGCTGTAATGTGTATTTTCCGTCTCTCATTGCTTGGAGTCAAGGCAAGTCTGAGAGGACAGTAGTTGGTTTATATACAGTTTTATAGGAACATGGAAGATGACAACAGAAATCTTTGCCTGCTCCTCTTGAAGAAGGACATCATTGTAGTCTTTTCAATGGCCAAGATGACACTGAAGTTTAATGCAGAAGGAGAGCTTGGCTCATGTGATTCAAAAAGACCCACTTGTCCTCAGAAGATAGCTGAATCAAGTCTCAGGAACCCTTCTCTGATGAGAATGAAGGTAGAAACCATATGATAGACCTGCTCTTTTGAGGATCCATAGAAAGATACTACATAAGCTGAAAGTGGTCTACACTATCACTGTCTCCAAGGTGAGGCTGTCTCAGCCAGGGAGCATCTCTAGTCCCTGAGCAAGGTGAGAGAAAAGAGACCAGGGACGTGCTTCCGCCATGACTGTCAGGTGGGAAAGGAATGAACGTTGCCCAGAGACAAAAATACAAGTGTCCATGAATCCAAGCACTCCACCTCTCTTCCTCTACTTTGAGGTTGAGTCAGATATACTTTCTTCCTTATGTACTTAGGGCTGTGAAGAAGTGGATTAGGAGAGAGAGGAGTGGAAATTTGAGATACCAAATTTTTTTTATGAACTTAAACATAGAATTTGCTAAAGGGACTGTTTAAAATTAACTATATCTGATCAAGTTTTAGCCAGATTGAATTAAATGAACTAAACTTGTTATCTCTTTCCAGTGATGAGACTCATGAAAAAGGTAAGATTAATTGGAAACAAAAAACAAATATGCTATATTTTCCCTGTGTACCCAAGTATGATAAAAGTAATAACAACTTAAATAGCCTCAAAAGGAATGAACTTCACCGCTCCAGCCAAAGTCATTGCTTCCGTCACTGTCACTGCTTTTGGGGAGTGCAGCTGTCAAAACTGAATGCATGTAGTGCTGGGTTTCTGGTTGGTTGATGAAGTGTCCCTTGGAAAGTGAGGTTTCATAGATAGTTCTTCAATTTTTAAAGATAGAAAAGAGATGGATGACAAATATCCATGAGTCATATTGTAATTTTAAACCAAATCATTTATGTATTCATCCTTGCCTAAAAGCTCTTTGTTTAAATAAAATAATAGAGAGAGAGGGACTAAGCATATAACAGCACTTCCAGGTTTGAAGTAGCCATCATGGGGCTAAAGACCACTTGCTCATCTTCTCCGTCACTTTCTCCCCTGAGACATCTCCATGAGTCCTTGCAATCTTTTAGAAGCTCATGATTATGCAAAACAATGATGAAGATCACTTTTAGAAGTATTAGAATGTGATCTGGATTAATTACACACACAAAAATGTAATTGACAAACGGACTTTAGCCATTGAATCATTGTCAGAGTGACAAAGCATCTTTTTTTTTTTTTTTTTATTGTGGCACCAGGGATTGAACTCACCTTGCACTTGCCAGGCAGGCGCTTAGGTCACTGAGCTAAATCCTTGGCCCTTATCTTTCTGAGACAGGGTCTCACTATGCTGTTCATGCTGGCCTTCAGCTCACTTTGTAGCACAGGCTGGTCTCTAACTCACAATGATCTTCCTATCTCAGCCTCCTGAGTGCTGGAATTACAGGCGTGTGCCATCAGGCCCAGTGACAAAGCATCTTGTAAAGCATCATTTAACCGAGAGTATCATTTAACCAGGGAAGTTAAAGTGCTTGTAACCACAGAGGTACTTAGAGTCAGAGTCCGGGCTAAAACTCCCCCATCTTCACTTCTAGAGTGTTCATTTTGTACATATTGTTAGGGTAGGCAATTAAAAGTAGGAAAGCAACCATGAAAAAAATATCAATTAAAGAATTCAAATTTCTATGAGTTCCCACCAGCATCTGAGACTTGTTGGTACAGGGCTAAATTTCAGCATTTCAGAACTTCTTAATGCTAAATATGTAGAGTAGCTATCTAAATTACTTGATGTTAGCAGACATTGTTGAATATTAATATTTATTTGATGATTTAGCCATAGCATTGAAAAATCTTGCACTTCCACACTCTAGTTTTTTTCCTATTAACTATATTGTGAAGTTCCCTTTGTATGAAGATTTTATCTGATAAGACTATTCCTGATTTAGCAACCTGAATGCTATGTTGGTTGATCTGCTCATATTTTGTATTGATTTCTAAAATCAATAGAGACTTAGTTGGCATTTTATGACATATCTCTTCTTTCAGATGCTATATGGGCCAAAAAATGTACCCAAGCAACTTACTTCTTTCATATGCATTTTCTTCATGGTATTCTCTGTTATGTCATCAGCCCAGTTTTATTTCAGTACCTAATTTGTATGAAACAGTGATACAAGAGAAAGAAAATCTATGAAAAATTGAATTTTGTAATATTAGCCAGTGTTCTTATTTTTCAAGTTGATAGCACAACAAAAGACAATTTTAGAAAGTAATTGTGGAATTGAAGTATAATGACAATTTTTCCTAGAACTGTTCAATACAGTATGACAGCTTAGCAGTTAATTGTTCTTTTATTGTTTCATGTTTCTTAGTTCACACTCCCAAGTGAGAGACGCTGCATAGTTTAGTGGAAAGAGGAGAGATGTTGCAATCAATCATAGTTTGAATATCAGTTCTGCGATTTACTATACAGTCATGTGATCTTTTTTTCCCTTTCTTTTTTCTTTTGAAGAGCATAAATCCAAATGAAATAAAACAGAATAGAGTCAATCAAAACAAAACAATGAACATGGTACATGACTTAAAAACAAGATAAAAGGAAATCAATAATGGCTACTATACTGCCTCTTGTTATCTTCAAAAAAACTGCCCATACCATCAGGCATAAATAAAATCAAACAAAATAGAACACAATAAAAGCAATAAAAAACAAAACAATGAAAGTAATATAGGAGTACAAAACAAGATAATAGTAATACAACAGTGGCTACCATAATGCCTCTTGTTATTTTCAAAGTAGTTGCCTGTACCTTCAAACATAATACAATCAAACAAAACAAAATAGAGTAAAATCAATCAAAGCAAAGCAATGAAAGCAATACAGGGCTTCAAAACAAGATAATAGGAAATCCATGATGACTACCATTACATATTTTGTTATCTTTGAAATAGCTGTCCATGCCATGAAATATAATAAAATCAAACAAAACAAAACAGAATAAAACCAACCTAAAGAGAACAATGAAAACAATATGGGTTTCAAATCATGATAATAGATTAACAATGGCCACTGCCTTCCCTTTTAGACAATTCCTCTCTTTTAACTTTCATAATATGTATTGTACATTTTGGATCTCACTAACTCCTTTAGTTTTTAAACTTGGGAGACTAGGGAGACAACATGACATTCACCCATATTACTCTGAACCATTTCATCCATGAGCGTGATCTCAACTTGTATCCCTTTATCTA
The DNA here is from genome assembly GCA_004365215.1 of Cuniculus paca. Taxonomy (NCBI): domain Eukaryota; kingdom Metazoa; phylum Chordata; class Mammalia; order Rodentia; family Cuniculidae; genus Cuniculus; species Cuniculus paca. The sequence continues at coordinate 449 of RJWT010001210.1, read as the reverse complement.
CCAGAGCCTTGAGGTTATCTTCCTTTTTAGCTGAGTAAGTTTCCATTGTATAAAAATGCCATATCTTTCTTATCCATTCTGCAATTGATAGGTAAGCTACCCCTGCTTTTTTTCTGACTCCCTGTCACATAGGGTATTGTTCTCTCCTTTGACTTTCAGTCTATGAATTTATTTCTAGTTAAATGTGTTTCTTGTATAGAGCAAGTTGATGGATCCTGTCTCCTCATCCACTCTGCTTGTGTTTCTTTCTATTAATGAATTGAGGCCATCTAAACTAATGGTTATGGCCAACATGCACTGCCTTGTCTCTGCCATGCTGTTTTCTTGCCATTGTTGGCGCCCTACTTTTCCCCTTCATTCAGTTGTCTGCAACGCTCTGTGATCCCCCTCTGCTGCTGTTCCTGGGACCATAGTCCTTTTTATCTCTCTCTAGAACATCCTTTAGTATT
>RJWT010001209.1:14989-50886 GCA_004365215.1 Cuniculus paca | reverse complement strand
AAATAAATAAATAAATAAATAGCAAGGAGTAGCAGCTAGCTCAGGCTGACTCCAGTTTATGATGATGATGTGGTTGGACCAGAGTTGTAGCAGTGGGGTTGGAGAAAGGTGTCAGAAATTTGCACAGTCAAGGTAGATTATATATGAGATATGATGGAAAGAAAAGTTTTTAAGCAACTAGAAGATGTAGTTGTCACCAACTGAAATGAACGTGGTTGACAGTGAAGCAGTTTTAGAGTTTGGGATGAGGACATCAGAAGGTAAATTTCATCCACTTGAAAGTGAAAAACATTAGAAATGGAAATAAGGATATCATGTAGGCAATGGGATATATGCACGAGAAATTCAGGAGAAACATAAATAAAATATACATTTTGGGTCACTGTCATATTAATTATTCAAAGCATGAGACCAGATGAACTCTCACTAACACATGCATGGGTACAGAAGAAAAGAAAACCGAGGATCTGATTGTGTACTCTAGCTGTAATGTGTAATGGGAAGTTGGGCTCAAATATGTAGAACTCTGTATCAAGGAGCTATTCTAATTCTTACTTGACAGACTAGGAAACTAAAATACTAGAGAAGAAGAAAAATTTTATCCAAACCTTACCAGTGGCACCAAGTCTAAAGTCCAGTGTTCTTTTTCCTTATTTTTTTCTTTTTTCTATTAAGGCATAGATGGCATTCTCAGAAGTCAGATTAATAACACTGAAGTTAAAATATTAGTGCAGAATAGAATCTTTATCTGGTAAACATTTAAATCTTTTCTCCAAACAGCAGCACATGGAAAGGAAACCACTCCATGTTTTCCTGAAGTTGATTAGTTACTTTAATGCCAGTTGCTAGGTTTGCTTACCTGTGGTAATTATAGATTTTTGCTGTTTCAAATGATGTCAGGTATAGTTTGAAGTCCTTTAGATCTTCAACCTTCTGTTCTTTCAAAGCAATTAATGTTTGGATGACAATATGGTGTAGCTTAATGGACTACATGATATCAATCAAATTTGCCCCAAACAGGTGTTTCCTGAAGATGTGAAAGTAAGAAAAACCATGGCTCTAATCCTTTATGGAGACATGTTGGCTCCCCACATGGAGCTAGAGAATACCACAAAACACCATTCCATCTCTATTCTTATTCAGATATCAATAATTTCAGATCTACTGTCTGAAATTCATGAACTCAAATTACAATTCCTAAAACAAAGACCAACAACTTCTTAGTAGACTGGTGGAAAATATATATTCAACCTTATAACTACCAACCTAATACTTCCAAGAATTTCTAGAATCTGTTCACTTACAAGAGTTATTGAGTGAATGCTGGAATATAAAGAGAAACTGCATGGGTACAATTTTATTACAGGGAACACATCACATATTTATCACTTTTTTATTCCTGGGGATTGAACCCAGGGCCTTTACATTGAACTACATCCCCAGCACTTTTTAATTTTAATTTTGGATACATGGCTTTACTAAGTTGCTAAATTGCCTAGGCTGGGACTGAATTTGTGATCCTTCTATTTCAGCCTCCCAGAATACCAAGTTTCAATCAACACCATTATTAAAGCATTGGTTACATTGCATTATAATCTATTTCTGTTTCTATCTTACATAATATACTAGAAGTTCTCAAACTTTAACTTGCATCAGTATCATCTGGAGGACTTGTTAAAAAAATTTACAGGCTTCAGACCCTGAATTTTGCACTCAATAGGTCTTGGATGAGGTCCAAGAAGTTTTGTTCTATCAAGTTATCAGATTGGTCCAGAGACCACATTTTTAAAACTTCTGCATTGAATGATGCCTTTCTTTAATGTGGATACTGTTCCAGATTCACTTTTGTATTCTTGAATACAGGATGATGTGTGGAAGAAAGTCAAAATTTAATAAATTCATATTGAATTCCTAAATAGCAATTCATATAAAGAAATTAAAAAATAATGCTCCATATGGAGTGCAGGGTGAGCTTTTGGGGTATATCTACTCTTTCCTGATGTCTGTAGATGTTGAGAATGTAATACAGGCATGTGGGCTGTGCCTACTAAGAAAGTCTGCAATCTCTTTTGACAGCCTTTGGGGGATTTCTATTTCAGTCATCTACAGATGACATTCATTTTTGAATAGTCAGACTCAGAACTTTCTAGGTTGGACAGACTACAATAGAAGCAGTCTCAAATCCCATAGAAAATGTAGCAAAGCTGAATAAAGCTCACATAGGGGGAACTGCTGACTCAACTTTATGGGTTAAATTGTTAGGTGAAAAGTTCTCTTAGATGGCTCTTTTGTTACATGATCACAACAAACTAGACTGCCTGTAGGAATGAATTGAGTCAAGGAAACACATTTGAACTTCTTTCTCTCACTTTCCCACATTATGGGAAGTGCTTGAAGCTGGAGATCAATCACACACATGAGACTGGAGCAGGGACGGTTCTGAGAACAAAGACATCTCAGGTGAGCTACTTGACCAAGTTGTTCCAGTTCCAAGAACATGGGGATCCCAAGGCAATCCAAGCAAACAGGTTGCTAGGCAGAGGGATGTCATGTGACATCAACCTGCTGAGTGTATAAATGTACTGCAGTTGCTGAGTGGTCCCTTTTCTTCCATCTGGAGAGAGGGCTCCACCTGACTTTCTGTTTTCTAACTCTTTTTATTTATTTACCCTCCACCATCTTTTACCCCCAGAATTTCTAGAGTTGTGCTGAATGCAGCACCACATCAGCAAATACAGTTCAGATATGTTAAAGAGTGAACCAACTGTGCCAAGACAAAAACCGAAATAAGCTTATATGATACAGGGGCATATGTTGATATTTTAATCCCTAGAATTTGTGTCTATGTTAATTTTCAGGACCTTGCAAGGGACTTTGTATTTAAACTAAGGGATCTTGAGATGGGGAGATGATCTTGAATTATATGAGTGGGTCCAATCTAATCACAATGGTCTTTAGAGGAAGAAGGCAGAGAAGAAAATATGACAACAGATGATGTCAGAGTGATGTGGGGAAATGAGCTAAGGAATGTGGACTGACTCTACCAGTCAGAAAAGGCGAAGCAAAGGTTTTTTCCATATATCAAGAAAAATCAGCTCTTCTGTTTTTAATCTCCTAGGGCTGATTTTGGACTTCAGCCTTGCAGAACTTTAAGATAATAAATGCATTTTACTTTAAGCCACTTTGTGGCAATTCATTACAGCAATAACGAGGAAATAATATAACTTGTCCAATAAACCTGACCATGGCACAACTGTCTTCTTAAAGACATTTAATGAATTCACTGGTTTCAATTATAGCAGGTTTTAGAATTAACCCCAGGCCTGTGGCAAAATATTGTGAATTCAAGTTTATTATACAGGAGTCTCTGGCATTTGTCATGTAAGCTATTACAGTTCACTATGTAAGAAGCACTAATATGGTGTCATGGTAAGAGTTTTGAATGAAATTTAGGTGAAGGAGAGCTAAAATATATTCCTGACTCTATCACTCACTTGTGTATTTGGACAAGCCATTCATGTTTCTAGACCTCATTAAAAATGTGAGGGTTAGATAGCAGTAAATTATTTTAATGGTATTTCTGGCATATTTATTAAAAATGAGATGGATTATTTGTCCATATTAATTTTAACTGAGAAAAGATAAATCACGTGTGCTAAACAGGTCATAGTTTCATAGCACAATAGAAAATGACAAATTCAAAGTTCATGAGGGCTGGTAAGGAAAAAAGATTTAGGAAGAAGGAAAAAACCCAGATATTTCATTGTAATGAAATGTCATTGTCCTTTGTCTTACATTGTATAAATTGCACACTTATTCTGAAGTTGTATAAATTATTCCATCTCTGCTGTATTTTTACACAAGATCAAGTGGAATATTAATATCATTTTAGCTTGCCAGGTAAAGGAAAAATTGGTCTTGCGGTTAATGTAGCAAGCACAGAAATCTGATTCCAGTACAGATAAATTTCTTCCTCTATTATAGAGTCTCATGCTTGTCATTCATGACCTTCTTAGACTTTTTTCTAGTTATTTCAAGTGGAATCCTCTTACAATGGAATCCAATTATATTTACCTAAAAGAATGAAAACTTAGTTTAATCACCCTAAGTAAGGTTAAAAAAAAAAGTAAGTTATATGCCTGTCAATCTTGTCCATTTGCTTCTTTACTATCCCCATTTTTAACTGTTACATAATCCATTTACTGAAGACACTTGCCCAAAGAGAGAAAGGAAGTATAGGACAGAAAAATGTATGAGGGTTAGGAAAGGGTATCTGAAAGAAATTTATGCATACTTTTTATGAGGAAGCAGAATTATCATTGCAGCTCTGTACTAGTTTATTCCCTGGCCATTGATAACTAAAAATTGATAATGTGTATTGGTTGGTTACTATATATCAACTGTTTTGCCTGCAAGTGCTCTGTGAAACTGATGCACAGACCTCTTCCAGCTCTTGGAAATGGTTAGTAATATTTTCTACCTTTTTCAGATTAGCATAGTAAGGGTTAGAGGGATTAAGTAATATGCCACAGTTACCTATTCCTAATGGTTTCAACCTATGTCCATCTATTCTTAGCACCTCAAAAATAATTCCAAACTCTTTCTTGTGGACATTTCACTCATTTCCAGAAGCTTTGTAGATCTTTAACTTTACTCATTCCTTTAATTCTAAACTTCCAGTATCTTTAATTCTAAACCTTCAGTATTTTCCTCATATTTTCTATGAAAATATATACTGAAAGTGAAATATTTTAAATATCAATTATTGCTAGATAATTTTCAATATTTACCAAACATCATATTACATGTTTTCACAAGAAATTTTGGAAAATTAAATAAACTGAATATACTCCAACTCTTATTCAAATTTTTCTTTATTTAAAATATAAGAATTATTCTGATAAGAACTGAGGCTATTCTGTTACAAATATAGGGTGCAGTCATATATTTACCTGATATTCTAAGTATTCCACATTGTCTCTGACTATCCCCTTCCTAAGTAATGAAATAGTTGTTAGAGATTGATTTTCAATGAAACTGTTGCTCAGAGAAGTCAGTAAGTGATGCCACAGTTAGAGCCTTTTTTAAGATCTTGGAATAGAGAATTTTGGATTCTAACAGAGATAACCTGTCTAATATAAGCATCATTGCATATCAGTACTATATATCCAAGGGTGGAAGGAAAAGTAAAGGGGTGGGAACTAACATTGGGTTAATAGACAGTAAAGACCAATGTTTGTCAGGTATTTTATTAATCTCTAACACAATCTTGGCAGGTAAATATCATTTTTGTTTAATTAAAAATTATTTATTTCTTATACATTATATATCAAGCACTGTTCTATGTAATAGAGAAAGAGCAACAAATAAGATATACAAGATCCTATCTCATAATAGTTCTCATTTTCTAATGGGGTAGAGGCACAGTAAGAACGAAAACTAAGGGATAGTGTTTCTGAAATTAAATTTAAGCCAAACTCAAATTTCTGAAAATAGTGTTCTAGGGGTTGGATATTACAGGTAGAGGGCAAAGGACCTAAACTTCTTGAATTCTAGGGTGAAAAAATACCTAGAATACAATGAAGAAGGGGGTGAGTAGATGAAAATAAAGCCAAAGACCACTGGAGAAACCAGGAACTACCTAATAGTCCAGTGTTTCTCAGACTTCAATATGCATGGAATTATCTTGAACTCTTGTTAAAAAAGCAATAATTGTTCTTCTGTTCTCAGATGGCCTGCTAGTATTGAAAATTTCAGTTTGAAGATTTTAAGTCTTAATATGAAGTGAATATAAAATTCCAATGTTGTTGAAGTTACAGGAGGATTTTAAATGGACAGTAGAGTGATTTTTTTTTCCAAAAACTTTGCTAGATAATGGATTTTTAATAAGGAAAAAAGTATGAAGTAGGAGACCAATAGGGATTCAATGAAGAAGAAACTGAAGCTCAGGGAAGTTTGATGACTTGATAGGATCTTTCTATAGATTGAGGATGCATATCCATGTCGATCTGACCCAAAGTCTGGAGCCCTTTAAAGCTTGTCTTAGAAGATGCACTTAATATGAAAGAGTTAGTTAAAGAAAAACCAAGGGGTTTATGGGCTTCACCATGAGTCATTTATCGGTGGTCTTATAAATAGTTACCACTTACTGGAAGAAATGAGCATAGTGCTCATGCTGCAACTGATTGTAATTAGCATCACTTATATATGGGGACACTAGAGAGGAGCTCCCTGAACTCAGAAGACTACTTATTTTTTATCTATTTCTTCGTGGAGGTGAATCATATTCCACCAATTTCTGAATGAGCCTTTGATAGCTGAGCTGTTAACTTTTTAGGGAGATCAATTTTATTGCACTACCACTCAGCAGGAATGAACCCCAAACAGAGTTTGAGGATGAATTTGCAACTAACAGCTAAACCAGGCAGAGACTTTGCTAAAGTATCTTCTGAGCAGCAGGAACATCAGGTCAAGGAAACATCAGCGGGTACTTAATTGCCCGTGCTGTGCTAGAAATGAGTTTCACGTTTCTAGCACAGAAGAGCCTCCCAGATGTTTGACTTCTTCAGCAGCAGCATGATACATGATTTGTCACAATGCTCAGTCATGGAATAGACATCCTGCCATTAATTTATGAATCCATCTTTAGGAAAGTGCTAACGCTGTTCACATTTAAAAGACTATGCTATCTTTTCGAGTGATGCATGCATTGCTACTTTCTTTTTCCCTCCTTTTTTAACATTCTCACTGATGATATAGTCCCTCAAGAACAACTGATTGATTGAATTCAGTACTGAGGATTGAACCTGGGGTCTTCATACTGAGCTACTTCCCCAGTACTATTTTTTATATTTTATTTTGAGACAGGGTGTCCATAATTTGTATCCATAATTTCTTTTATATGCCATTGCTCCATTATATAGGCATATCTTTATATATTTGAGTTTAGAAAAGGTGATCTGGGGTACTTTGTCTTCAAATAGTAAGCTCCCCTGGTGGCTCAAAGTATATTTTATGGCATTTTTTTGTAAATTAAAGTTCTCATAGTATTTAATAAACCTATGAAATATACACATTTTTATTATGTGAATATATGCTCTTGGAATAAATACCTTCACTGATTCTAAGACATACTTTTCTTGGATACTTTTTAAGATGTCTAGAATAAGAATGCATGTTAAAGTCTAGTACTGCTGATACTTGTCTTCAACCACAAAATAATTATCAGATCTCTCATTTCCTATGAGGATGAATTGAATCATGGTTATTCATTTTTTGAAATTATTAGTATAGTCATATTACCCTTGTTGATTAGTGTTCGCTAGTTAAAATGTGCTAAAAGATCATACAGTGTTTCTGTATAGAAGCAGAAGTCTTTCTTTATGTGAACAAATATTGTATTGTTCAATTTATACAACACATAAAATTTTCTTTAACATTCCCTTCTCTAATTTTATTCTGTAGAGTTCTGTCTTTCTTAGTCATCCAGAAAACAACAGGGGGACTTGCAGTCAATGTTGTTTTACAAGTTATGAGAATCTTAAATTTTATTAGCAAGTATTGCTAAGTATTATATAATTATATGCTAATTAATGTAACATGAACTTAATAATTTCTGTTTTTAAAGTGCCAATGTTTGATGCTACTTAGCATATGCATACATGGGTATCATCAAAGATTATTTAATTAACTTGTCTTATCCTAGCTTAATTAGAATTTTTTTCTAATTCACCTTAAGTCTGTCAAACTAACCTAATTTTTTTCTTAAGATAAAAAAGGCCAGAACACTCTAAAAAAGATTGCATCAAACTTTTATCTGTTTATTTTTTCAAGGAGGAACTTCTAACAACAAGAAACTTCTAACAATAACTTCTAACCATCTGTCTCCAATTCAAGGGGCTGTTACTTTTTCAGAAAAAAAAATAAACAAACAAAAATATTTCAACTCTAGCTTCATCAGAAGCTGAAACAAAGAACAAGAAAGATCATTCACCATCTTGAAAGCACTGCCTTTTATGAATTCCATGGCTATTTGATATTAAATATAAAGGAGATTTTCTATGCTTGCTCTCCCATCTTCTATATTGATAAGATTTCATTGCTTCATCCTGCCACTTTCTGTGTATCCCTTTTCTAATCATAACATGGTGACCTGTAAAAACTACTTAGTATTTCCTAGGCAAGACGAAAAAATAAAAAACACAGATGTTCAAAATCTAATAATTTACTCATTTTAATGAAGTATGACTTTTAAGTCATATCAGTCTTTGCAGAAAGAAGAATAAGGCTGTCTCTCTCTTATACCCTCTACCAGGATCAAAAGGATCCTCAGATTTATTTTGCACTTGACCCCCAAATCACTATAGAGCAAATTGCATAGTGAATATGGATCACTGATAATTTAAGACTCAAATGTTCTCTGGCTGATAATGATCTAGTTCTATATGAGTGCTTCTAAGTGAGGAAAGAGATGTCCCTATACTTGCAATTACAAAGACAAGTAGCACTTGAATTCTGTGAGCACTTGAATATTAACACTGGCATACCAACTACATCTCAGGTTTAGCTCATTTCTCCTGAATTTCATTCAGCAGAATGCTTTGCAATAAAAGTTTTCCTGATGAAATCTTAACCCACAGTACTACTGACTTGAAAGTGGTAACTGAACACTGCTTGAAGCGTATCATGAGTGAGAAAAATGTAGCAATTCAATGTTGGCATCTCTACTATTAAAATAATAGTAAAATAAGTTATCACCCTTATGCAGGTAACTTTTAGTTGCCTAACAAAAGCAGTGTGAGGAAAGTCATCTTTCTCCATTTAGTTTCCTCTTTTTTCCTTAATAACAGCTCTACGGTTTAAAGAAAAATGTGACTTTTTGAAGGTGTACCACCCTCAGAAATATGGGCAGAAGTCTGCTTTGCTGTGCAGTAAAAATCTTGAAATATTTTTTTTCATTGTATAGAAACAACAAATCAAACATTTGCCTAGAAGTTTAAAATATAATTTGAAGGTTTCATTGATTAGTTTTTCACTGAGTAAATTGAATGGTCAATTAGTTGGATTAAGAGTTTATTGATTAGATCTTGCATTATCATTACTTGTGTCTATAAAGCATCTGGTACAACACATATTATAAAATGGTGACAAGAAGCCAAAAAGAGTAACAAGGAACAAATGAGAGCAAAGAGAAACAGAAAAAGAAAAAATGCAAAAAAAAAAGGGGGGGGCAGAATGAAATAAGTAGCAAGTAAATAAGAAGGGAAGAAAATTTCTAGAGGGTAAAAAGGTCCATTAGTGCAACTTTGAATATAAGTTCTACTTTCATACAGAAATGCTAAGTTCCCTAGTGTTAGCATGTTATTTGGCCATCAAAAAGTAGCATACATCCTTGGTTATGGTGGTGCACTAAATCCAAAATTATGCAGGAATTGAGGATGAGTTTATTTTACACCTTCAGTAAGATGTACATTTGAATAGGCCTGATATTAATTTGGCTCATGAGAACACAGGTGGAAGCACAGGCCAGTGGTGGTAGGATCGGTGGGACAGGAATCTACATGGAGGAATTTAATGCTGGACATAGAGCTCAGCTTTTGGAGGAATGGATGGCAGCAGCCATAGAGTAGACAGGGTCCTTGCAGTGTCCAGCCTGCTGCTCCTCTCCAGTGCTTTGGATAATTTAGCATTGATTGAACCTGAGGATTTAATAGAGTTTGGGTGATCATTCATGAATCATCACAGTTCTTTGAACTTTTGGTGTAAAGTAAGATGTATCAAGTTATTTAGTTCATTTTTATTTCTCAACTCAAACACAGCCACGGTAATTGTTTATTCACCATTTAAAGCATGTAGGACAAGTGGCTTCTCATTTGGCATAATTTGATATGTTTGACAGTGTTATCAGTTTCTTGCTTTCAAGTCAAAACCATACTTAGTTCACTCAAAGTGAACTGGTAGCAATAAAAAGGAAAACCAGAAGAATAAAATGTTCAATTTGGGCACCTGAAAAAATTATATTCAGTTTATTTGAAAGCAAAACTTATCATGTAAAAGTATGAAGTGAAAAATTCTTAAAATAATAGTGAATCTAGTTATTTATTTTCTTTAGGTGCTTACTTTCTGCATGACATCATGCTTTGTCCTCTGAGTGTAGTCTTTCAGTTAAGCCTCCAAAGAACACTTATGAGGTAATTCACACACCCTTCTCATTTGGGGCAATGCAGTGGAGGCTTAGAGAAAGTCAGTAATTCAGCCAAGTGGCAAAATCAGGCTCTGAGCCCAATTGATCCTATTGCCAAAGCCTAGATCGTAACCTTTAAAGCACAAGTGAATTCAATGGAACATTTGAATTAGGGCAACCAGGGACCATTTAAGGCATGGGAACAGTAGCTCTGCATACAGCCAGGTATAAATATATTTGGATGTCTATCCTCAGAAATCTCATAGGAGAGAGATTTTAAGTTATCAATAAGACTCACAAAACAGAATGATTTTATCAAAGTATTATTTATTCAGGCTGGTTCCAATCTCACAACCTCCTGGCCCCTTTCCCAGATGCCTCAAGCTTCTGTCCTTAAGTACATGGAGCTATCAAAGGCCCACTCACTCTGAGTAACACAGGTTCCAACTGAATTCTGCTTCCTCCTTCAACTTCCTGTGGAGAATTCTCTTAAAAAGTTGGGAATAATTAAGCATTTTCCAGTCTACATGTGGGCTAAAGGCAATCTAATAATCTCATTTGGTGTAAAATCTGAGCTCTTAAGGTTATCAACTACCTTACAGTTCTGTTCTTTACTATTCTTGGCCAAAACACCTGTACTTTTCACTCAGCAAGGACTCTTTCTTTGATGACTGACCATTTATGTATTATTTGATATTCAACATACCATTTGTTACAGTTTGTTTATTCAGGATTTCTTTAGAAAGTACTGTCCTCAATAATGATGAAGCTCTGAGCACAATATATAATGATGGACATGATTTATTAAAATAGTGTCTTTAATAATGAAACTTTGAGCACAATATTTAATGTTCAGTATGCTTATTGCCACATGCTTTATCTACTTTTTCATAATCATATCTCCCCATATATTCAGCTAACTAGAATGAGAGGACCATGTGCTGATCCTCAAACATTCTACAGTGTTATATATCTCTGGTTTTCACTACTTGGTATGTATCTTTCTTGATGCTTTTCCTTTTTAGATATATTTTTATTAATGCCTAGTAATTTTACCAAATTTTGGGTTTCAATGTGATATTTTCATACATGTATAAAATATATTTTTATAAAATCCATCTCTCCATTAGATAGATGTTGGTTTAGTCCATTTGATCTAAGGCATAGTTTAACTTTGATATTTCTTTGTTGATTTCTTTGGTCTGAATGGCATATCTATTGGTGAAAATGTGGAACTAATGTCACCCAGTATTATTGAATTGGCACCTATGTGTCCCTTTATGCTGAGTAGGGTTTGTTACATGAAATAGTGTAGACCAATGTTTGAGATATATATATATGAAATTGTTATATCTTCTTGATCAGTTGTCCTCTTTACCAATATGTAGTGGTATTTTTTGTGTCTTCTGATTAACTTTGTCTTGAAGTTAATTTGTCAGATGAGTTTAATGATTCTTGTTTGCATTCAGATTTCATTGATATACTACTGTTTTTCATCCTTTCATTTCCAGTATATCTTTGCTAGTGAGGTGTGTTTTTTATAAATAGCAGAGTTGAGATTTGTTTTTAAGTACATTCTTCTTATCTGTGTCCTTTAATTGGAGAATTAAAATCATTGGCATTCAGTTGGCATATAGAAATTCCTGTCATTGTATTGTTTTTCTATTGTTTGATTCCTAACTCTCAATAGCTTATCCACTCTTCCTCTTCTGTTGTAGGATTCTTTTTAGTGTCTTCTTCAATGCTGGCTTAGTGATCATAAATTTCTTTAGTTTATATTTATGTTGAAAGATCTTTATTTCTCCTTTGATTTTTAAATGATAAGTTTTCTAGATATAATAATATAGTCTGGCAGTTACTTTTTCCAGGGCTTGAAATTCACTATTCTATGACCTCCTGGCATTTAGAGTTTCAGCAAAAAAGCCTGTCTCATGATTTGGAATTTCTTTTTCAGATTTCAATATTCTTTCCTTGCTTTGTGTTGTTAACATTATTAGCTATAGTATAATCTAGGGAGGTTCTTTTCAGGCCATGCCTGTTTTGGTTCTAATTGCTTCTTGTACTTGGGTGTTTATACTTCTCCCAAGATTTGGAAAATTTTGCTATTAAATAGAAAACTGATTAGATTTTGTGGGACTTTGGAACCTTGTTCTACATCGAAAGTTCGTAAATTTGGTTGGAATCTTGGAACCCTATTCTACATCAAAAGTTTGTAAATTTGGTCTTCTGATTATTTTCCAGTTTTTTTTCGAAGTTTTAGTTAAAACTTTTTATCTTTATTAACATTTGAGTTCAGCAATTCATCAGCCTTCAAGCCTTGTAATTATTATCTGGTTGATCCAGTCTTTCCACAGAGTGCTTTCATTTGCCTCATTGCATTTTATGTTTCCAAGATTTCTGTTTGGTTCATCTTCATAATCCCTATCTCCTGTTGAACTGCTCCTTCATATTCTGTATTGCCTTCCTTGATTTTATTCAGCAGTTTATTTGTATCCTCTTTGAAGTCATTAATCATTTTAAAAATAAATCTTGTGAATTCTTCGGCATTTTAGTAATTTTGATATACTTCCATTCAGTTAAATGATGTTATTGACAGAAGAATAATTATCCCTTATTTTTTATACTTCTTGTGTTTGTATATTGAAATTTGTGCATCTGCTGGGATAGATAATTTCTTTCACTTTTATGTGAGGGACTTAGTGACAGCTTTGTTTTTAGGGCTTCATTCCCAGTACTGCTCACAGAGAAGAAAACAAACTACAGTAATGATAACACAAAGACAAATCAGATACTAAAATAAAGTAGAAGCCAATTAAAACAACAGTTATATCATCATTAACAATAGAAAACAATTGTGTCTGAGGGATTCAACATGATTTAATAGAGGAGGAGACACGTCGTAGTTACTCAGTGAAAATCATCTAGAAACAGGTAATTGGAAGAAAGGGAGGGACATACATCCTGATGCCAAAATCAATCTGAAATAAGACATTCACAGATCAAACGAAACATAGGCACAGAATTTTATGAAATGGTGAGGCAGCCCACAGAGTTGCCTGTAGGAACTTTGCCTGGGTGCAGAGCAGGAACTGCCGTTCTGGGAAGTTCTCAAAAAAACTGATGGACAGCAATAGCGTGGCAAACTCAAGCCACGCAGGATAGATACCGCCTCTTGTTTCGTTTTTCTCCAAATGGAGGATGTTGCAGCCTGGCAACAAATTTCACTGGAGCACACAGGGAAGTGTGACCAGGAAGCTATTCCCTCCCTAACTGAGCCACCAGATTGTTTTTTTCTGCCCTGTGTCAAGGGTCAACAGGAATCTCTAGTAATAGGATTAGGGACTGCAGTGGCAGCACTGAAGGTAGTGAGTGCAACAGCACCACCCCTCCTGCCCTGGTCCTAGTGAGGTGCAAGAGAGAGAGACCAGATTTAAGCAGCCCTTAGCCACCCTACTCCCAACTGCACCAGAGAGAAAAGAGCAGGGGCAGTGAGCCAGCAGACAACACTTCCCCTGCTCTGCTCTCAGTGTTGGGAGAGATGCAGTGGAGTGGAAAAGGATCCTATACAAGGATCAGGAGGGGCCAATTGTACACAGGATTGGGAGTAACCTCTGGCTATCTCTGTCTGAAGGTACTAAAGAAACTGGGGGAATGAAGCAGAGACAAATAGGGTAAGGAGACAAAAGTGAGTTGCCAAGGGAAATACAGTTTCTGACTGAAGACTTACCCCATCCTCCAAATCCAGAGGCCAAGATCAGCCCCGAACCCAGCAGGAATCCTACTGCAGACTTGGCAGATTGCACAGCACAGATTTGTTCTCTGACTTGGACACAACCACAGAACTGAGGACACCAGAGGAATTTTATTCTTTTGTTGTTGTTGTAAAATTTATTTATTTTTTTATTTTAAAGGGGATAAAACCAAGGAAAACAAAACAGAATAAAATCAATCAGAACAAACCAGAATAAGTGATAGAGGACTTTGCAACATTGCAAAATCAATGATAGTTACCATTATGCCTTTTTTTGTCTTTAAAATAGGTGCAGATACCTTCGGACATAATAGAATAGAACCAAATAGAATAGAAACATCAAAAACAAAACAATGGTTACAATAAAAGATTACAAAACAAGACAATAGTAAATTCAAAATGGCTACCATATATATCTATCTTTGAAATAGCTGCTCACACCACTGAATATAACATAATCAAACAAAGCAAAAGAGTATAAAACCTAACTCAACATAACAATAAACAATGCAGGACTTCAGAACTAGAGTATAGGGAATCAACAATGGCTACCACTTTCAGATGGAGACCCCCCTAGATGCCATGCTGTGTACCTCTATCTTCTGAACAGATGATCAGATCGCTGGCCCTAGACCTGCAAGGTCAGTGAAACACCAAAGCATCACAGGCATTCAACTGCACCCCATCTTAACAGCCACCATTACAGCCTGTGTCTCTCTGGCTCAGCAGGTGGCCTGGACCAGGGGCTGGGGATTGGCAACTCCTGTTTGTCAGCCCATGAGCTGGAAGGAGCTGGGGTCTACCTGTCCCCCTGTCAGCAGTGGCCCACAGGGAAAGGCTTTGCTCTGAATGTCCTGGTCCCGCAGTGGCCCACACATAGCGCTGGTTCTGGCAGGGAGGGGCTAGTTCTCTGTCCCCACAGTCCTCAGTGGCGCTGACTCATGGGGAGAGGCTAGGCTCTGGATGCTGCCGGTTCCAGCAGGAGGTGTTGTTGTAAAATTTAAAATTAATATTAACAAAGTATTAAATGGAGAGAGTAGAGAAAGGAAAAAATGGAAAAAGATGCAAGGTTCAAAATGAGAAGATGAGAAAGAGGAGAGAAAAATGCGAGAGGTAAAAACTCCAATTAAAATAGTAAAAAGTAAAAGTAATAGAGAAAAACAACAAAGAAGGAAAAGAAAAAGAGCAATAAGAAAAAAAAAAGGAAAAAATAGTCCAGAAAATACCTCTATGATGAAATGTTTGAACAGGTCTTTCTAGGACCTAGAATCTGTCAGGTGTGGGGGATGGCTAGTAAGCCCACACCTGGTGTCAGTTGATTTTTCATACCCATTTACCTAGTATACCATCTTAACTGTCCGTTCTTACTCCATTTCTTGTTCCTCGGTTTTTCAAAACTTAGGTCATACATCACATCCCCTTAAAAAGTCATTTCTGACCATTCCATATCAAAAGATTTTTAGCTTTGCTTTCTCTTCTCCTGCTTCTGTGTTTTCTCTCAGTCCTTTTTTATTGCTGTGTGAACACTGGATTGACTCCTAGATCATTTCTTCCAATATGTTCCTTTAGATTTTGGATTTCTATTACTGAAAATTTTCTCTATTTCCATCTCTGAATGTGAGCCTAACTTTATAATGGAAATATAATTCTCACCCTCAATGACAAGATTAAATACCTGCTGGGTAGATGATATCACTCTGTCACTCAGCGTGTTTCTTTTTTTTGGACCATAAATTTATTCTATGGGCTAGAAGCAGTGATCAAAACAGGGTTTCCATAAAACTGAAAAAAATTCAATGAAAAGTGAAAAATTCAACTACATGCCTGTGTCATCATTCAGTGTAGCCATGACCATCTTAAATTCAACATTATCAGACCAGGTGTCACATGTGCTACATAAAGCTAATCATTTGTCTTGGCTATGGGTTAGAGTGCATGTTAAAAGGCTGTTCTGAATATATTGAGCTAAACAAAATACTTTATTGAAGTAAATTGTGTCTTTTTAACTTTTAAAAAACGTGCCCATCCTACTACATATTCATTAAAACTGCAAACAAACAAAAAGTGACTCTGCCAGCTATGGACAACACCATGAAGCACATGCAGCTTTCATGAACTATTAGTAAAAATACAATGTGGTATTTACATTTGAAACAGTTTGATAATTTCTTATGAAGTTAAATGTGATAGTTTTCTTATGATCCACCTATATTGGTTGAGAGATTTACATAAGAGAAGTTAAGATTTGAGTTCACATTAAAACCTATTCTAGAATATCTATAATAACTTTATTCCTAGTTGCCCAAACAGGTAGTAATACAAATGTCCCAAAATAGATGGATGAATGAATAAATAACTGTAATGTGTCCATGCAATGGAATACTACATGACAATAAAAAGAGATACACTACTGATATTTATTACAACACCCCTGAAATACAAATGTGTTGTGCTAAAAGCAAGCAGATATATTGAAAAGGCTACATATTGCTACTGACTATAGGAGGATCACAAAAGTAGTGCTCACAATATGCTAATCTGTGAGAAAGTAGATTACTAATTTATTGAGAAACAGATTGGAAGGTAAAGGAGTACTGACAATTAATTGGTATGCAGCTTTGAGGGGGTGATTAAAATGTTCTAAAACTGATTGTAATGGTTTCATAACTGTGAATATACTAAAAATCACTGATTTGTACTCTTTAAATGAATGAACTATATAACATGTAAATTATATCTCAATAAAGATGATACAGTGATAAAACAAGTGAAGCAAAAGTAGATACATTTATTTATGAAAAGGTAGCAACTAGAACATTTAAAGCTACATATGTGACTTATGTTTCTACTGGGCAGAACTCGCCTAATGTTTATTTGGTGCTAGAGTGAAGGGAAACTGCTATATGTCAATTAGTCTACATCCATTTTAAACTACAATTATCATCAAAGCTCCTCTGTCTTAGCTTAGAATAACATTACAAAATGCCAGTAATTAACAGAACTTCCTGATAGATTGCATACATCTGCTCAAGTTGTCTTGAACTAATCAACTATCATTATTTCCAATGCTTCTACTTTAAGTCACTTTACTACATGTCTAATATTGGCTTCTTGACTCTCTTGCTTACTTTTTTTAATTGCTAAGACAAAATAACCGACACCCAAAGTTAAAAGAGGAAAGGTTTATTGTAGCTCACAGCTTATAGAAGTTTCAGTCAATAATCAGTTGACTCCAAGGTAAGATGGCATGGCAGAGAGGCATCGTGGATGAGAAATAGCTATGGCAGGCAGAAGGCAGCACAGCAGCAATTGACAAGTGACAACTCTCTTTCTGTCCCTTATACTCTATCCAGGTTACCAACCTTAGGGGCTGTTTTAATCCTAGAATCGTACCATGAATCAACCCCAACATCACACTTTAGATTCCAGGAGCACACACCCTAGGTCCAGCTACCTCTGGAAAGCTCCACCTACCTAACCATATGAGGCTCTGTTGGGGGACATCTAGATACAAGGTATAAAAGACTCCACTTCATTCCAGAATTACTTTGAACAGGCCATGTCATCTCTGGATCAGAATGCACCAATTGTTTTTCATTGTACTTAGGTTCAAAGGAAGATGTTAAGATAGATTATAATTCTATTTTGAACCATTTTACCCACTGATTTCTGTGGGGTAGGTACTTTGTCCTTCTGGTTACCCAAATATGAAATTCTTTCCCCATCTCACAACCAGTCATTTTTTCCTCCTCACTTTCCCTCCCCTTCCCTCCCCTCCCCTCCCCTCCTCTTTCCTTTCCTTCCCTTCCCTTTTAGCTATATCCCAATAAAATCATCACTGAACTTTTCTTGTACCAACTCATAGCACCACATAATCTCTTCACAGAAAAACTATCTTCATAGGCTGCCCCACTAACCTTAAATAGGGACCACATCTTTTTTGCTTATTTTCTATTTCCAGTCATAGTAGAGTTGTTGGGTATAAACTCAATAAATACTTATTAAATGAACAGTTGCTTAATTGGTTGACTTAATGAATAAATAAATTAGTGACTAAAACTACATCCATCAATCTTCTTCTCATTAAAAAGTAGTCTTCTTTAATAGCTGATATTTTCTTCAATGCTACTTGTCACAGATATTCATTAAGTGACAGGTATGGTACCACATAGCCAGTACACGATGGCACAGTGAAAGTGACCAAACTGCTTCCATGCCAAGAACTGACTTAGCAGAGATTGACCACACATAGCATCTTCTGACTGCAGATAAAGCAATTTAACAGCTGAAAAAGCTTGCTACTCTCTCCTCTCTTTTCAGATCATAAACTTTTGAAGTCCAAGTTAAGATTTTTTAAAAAGAGAGATAAATAAATGGTAAAATGGGTTTCAATGCCACTCCTAAATAATGATAAGTAAGCCTTGAAAAACTTAAAAAAATCCAAAGGGAAATTGTGTACATAAATAAATTAATTAAAACAAAACACTCAACCTTTCAGATACTGTCTGACAGAGCCTAGAAAGTATGCTATATTGAAAGTAGCTTGATCTTTCTGGAAATGGATCAAACGTGCCCTATGGAAGTAAGTATAGGTTGGAATTTATAATCTTTCAAAAACTCACTTCTAAGGGATTGAAACAAATACTACTCACTTTTCTTTTAAGAAGATACAATAAATAGTGTAACTTTGGAGAAAAATAAACTGTAAGATGAGAGCAAAGTTTTAGTATCACAGGCAACCAAAAATTAAGATTTTTCTTAAACCATTTGCTCTTACAGTGTGTTTGAAAAGGTTCAACAGAATCTAATTGTATAATGTCTTTGAAATCTTGTCATTTGCTGGCAAAATTCAAGTGTATTTTTGTTATAAATATAATAATATAAACAACTCTCCACTTTAGATTTGGAGGAAGAATATTAAACAGAAACTTGTTAGAATATGTAACATGTAAACCTTTTTTAGTGCAATGGAGAAATGCAGCCTCAGAGACTGAGAAAATTGCTTGCACTTCAGAAATATCATTTATTTAAAAAATACATTTACATTGCAGAAGACCAAAAACTGCCATTGTTATTTGTCATTTATTTGTTTCTTAAGTTTCATACTGACTCTGAAGAAAAGAAAACAAAGGTATCTATATAATGGTTCACCCAGGTTACAGTAATTTTAAATAATTTGTATAAACTCTAATTCTAGACACTTTGTGAGTGTACACCTTGTCCATTCTTCAACAATCTAATGTAGGGAGCAACTCCTCACCACTAGCTGCTTCAGCTAGGGTTAATGCGAACACAAGAAGAACCAGTGCAAAAATAACCGGGTTGATCTAAGCAAATTCTTTGTCTTGAGAAGTTGCACTTTGAGACACAGGAACTGTTAGATGACAGCAAAAAATTGAATTGAAAATTGAAATATCAGGGCAAGTAGCAGGATGTAGAACTACAGGAAGCCAAACAAGAAAAAATAACAGAGATGAGAGGGGCAATCCCACGCTTTAGAAACATTGAGAGAGTAATCCCGTAACTGATTTTTCTGGTCTAGTGTCTGTCCCCATGGGATTTGGCTCTATTTCATTCCTTTTCCTAAAATGCCTGTGAAGTTGCCTGTGTTAGTCAAAAGTAAATTCTCTTGAACATGAGCTGGCTTAAATGGACTTTCCGTGCTTACCTCTTGGTATGTTATTGTATAAAAGTCTATGTCTGAAGTTAACTAGCTCCACCTCCTCAAATCAGTCTGTGAGTACAAACACAGTCTGATCGGGTATAAATGGACTGCTGCCTCCTTAGATAGAAATATCATTTCTGTTGACGAGTGCTAATAATCTGAAATTGACAGTGGTGACAAAGGACCAGCTTCTTGGTAAGGCAATTTCTGTGTCCTATTGCAGATACAAAATTCAACAGCATCCTCCACAAACAGCCAGGAAGGAGTCATTTCATCTGAGGGTTCTGGCTTTTGATGCCAATTTCTTCCCAGTGGTAGGTAAACCCTTTAAAGCTCCATCCCAAATGGCAGGGCTCTAAATAACTCAGCTGAAGCATATTGAGACAAACTCATAACTGTCTGCAGAAGAAATCTCCTGCTGATGTCAATGGGAGCTTATCCTGAGGGTCTAAGAATTAGGCAAGTATTAGTAAATTTTGCTGAGTTATTTCAATCTGATCTGAAAGCTTTAGCTTTTTGCTTTCCAAGAGTGGGTTGTAGAAGAGGAGAATGTGACTATGTGGGAACACTTTGATGTTCCCAGAGTTGTACTTGCAGTTTTACTTATAAAGTTTGAATTAGAAGAAACTTAGCCACAATTCTTATTCTTCTTCATTCTTGGACTCTTGTCTCTTTCTCTAACCCCTTTCTAGTCTCTTGAACTTCTTTTGTGTGATTTCAGTTTTCACTGATTCTTAGGAAAAATTCTTAAAATGATATTTAAATTTTAAAGCAGGTGGCACGGCAGACACTGAATGTTCAGTCATTAAGTTTTGAAGTCTTTGCATGAGTTTATGACTTTTCTTTCATTGTTTCTATTAAGATATCAGCTTATTTTTTTGATAGAGTGAGTGTGTTAAACAGTGATTCAATTCAGGGGAACCATTAAGTTAGTCAAAACCTAGATGGGGAGAAAAGAAAAACATTTGTAATACAACAGACATGTTATGGTTTATGGTTTGGAAAATGAACAATATTTTTCCAAAACCATGTATGTGTGGCATAACCCACTTTGCATCTGTCCATTTGGAAATTCTTACAGCATAAACACAAATTCATCATCGGAAAAGATTTTTTGGTTTCAGAAATCTAAAAAATGCTAAGTGTAGACAGATAGATATCATTAATTGTCCAAATTGGGACACTTTAAAAATGAAAGAATACTACTAATGATATATTTGGACAACAAGTACAAACTGATATACCTTCACAAATAAGGCCTAAATTGGCATTATTGTGTTTTACAAGGTCAGAACCCTTGAAAATATTTTTTCCAACATTTCAAACAAAACAATTGAAGTGTTTTCTATTTAGTTACTAGAATTAACTTCAAGTATAAAATTTCCCTTATACACAACTGAGATTCATACTGTTTCAGTTTTTGAATTACTGTTGGTTCTATGTGTTTTACTAGTTAAGATAGACTTTCTAATTTTATTATTCTATAACTGATTTTTTTATTATGGAATATTATAGGCCTATAGAAAAGTACATAAGGCAATAGTATATTTTTAAATTATTGTAAAGAAAACACCTCTGCCCAGTAGAGACATGGAATGCTGCTATTGTTCCAAAGTACTTCTCTATAAAAATACTTTCTCACCCCTGACAGGAAAACACTATCTATGCTAAAGTAAGAACTTGATATTCTTTGCAGTTTTATCCCTTATGTATCCCTCAACAATATAGTTCAGCCTTGTCCATTTCATTTGAAATTTATATAAATGAAATTTTGTTTTGTACATGTATTTGTGTTTGCATGTGTGTGTGTGTGTGTAGCCTTTTCTGTTCAATACTATGTTTTAAGAAATTATCCGTGTTTTGTGTAAATATACTTATTCATTATTACTACTGTATACTATTTCAGAGTTGTTTCAATAGACTATGATTTTTTTTAATTCTATTACTGGTGAATATTTGAATTGCTTTCAGGTTTTGGTCATTGAAAATAACACTGTTAAAAACATTCTTATACATATCTCATGGTATATTTCTTGCTGAAAAAGTACCTATTTCATGCAAAATAGCATTTGATGAGATATTTTTATAATACTGCATTTTGAACATCTTATTAGAAAAATTATGTAAATTAATACTATTTTAGGGAGACACATAGGCACCAGTCTCATGATATTTTTATTTTGAAGTAATTGAAGAATTAGATTTTCAGAAAAGCCAAAAATTTGTTTAGTATTTGATCTGTTATGTAATATATCTCTTAAAGTAAAAATATTTCATTCTATTTCTGACCACTCCAAGATCCATGCAATGTCTGATGCTATGGTCGAAAGTTTTGTTTTAAGCATGTTTGTAACAATATTTGGGGAATCTTAGTCACCTCTCAGAAAATTGACAATATGGTAGATGATAAAAAAAATTCAGCCATTTTTAGAAAAGCTTCCTTTTTATAGTCCCCAAAGTATTCAGTATTTACCTACAGGAAGATTCTCAACCATGTTAAGTAATCAGGAGGCCATTAGCCTAAAGCTGTCTTTGTAATTTGAGCTCCTGTGTAACAAATCATAATTTAGGAATATATTTTCTGTAATAGGATGCCTGAGCCAATCACAAACAGTCAAGTTTCAGCCAATCACATGCAGCCAATTGATTGTACTATGTCTGAATAAGGCAACTGCCTAGCAGTAACCAATCAAGTTAATTCTATGCTTTACTTCTAGTGTTCTGACTCATTGCCCATGTTTAAGAGAAAAGCTCTCTGAAGCTCTTTCTTCTTAGAATGCTGCCTGATTCATGAGTCATTCTTTGCCCAAGTAAACTCTTTTAAATTTAAATGGTGTCAGATTTTTTTAAATGGTGACAATGCAAACCATATTCAAATTTCTGGCATGGACCTGGGTCCCCTCATTTTGTTGAAAACAAAAATAGGGGAATAAAGTCACTGTGCTGGCCATTGCTGCTGGATTGGCATGTGTGTCAGTCAGTATTTTACTAGAGAAGCAGATATAATACAAGATACACAAATGTATAAGAAATTACAAAATTGACTTACGATGGTCATCACAGAGTTGGATGAGGCAGCATGCAGAGGTTCTATCTGTACACCGGAGACCAAAGGATTCAGTCCAAGGTCTGGGCTCACTGCACTGTGTCAGTCAAGTCCATATCAAGAGGTCTATGGGTCTGTGATGGGAGACTAAAGACAGAAGCCAAAGAGTCTGCATTGGAAGCCAGGAGCCAGGGAATGACACCTGAACTGAAAGTAAAGACTGGAGTTCCTCTGAAGAACAGAAGCAGATTCATCCTTCCTCATTTGCCCTTTATATCATCCAGGTGACAAGCCGCCCTAGGTTGGGTCTTCCACACCCTAGGATGTGGAATTACTGAGCTGATTTAGTTAAAGTCTTCTAACTAAACTTCTTAAGATGACACAATCAATCAACCATCACAGCATGTGTAACACAGAGCCATTTCCAGGGATGAAGTAGTCAGCTGAAAAAGAAGATGTTTAATGTCAAGCGAGAGTTTTTTCTGAAGAAAATGTAAATGCTCTTCCAAAGTTAACCCAAAGAGATCTCTTAGTCTTCACCAATTCTGCTTCGCTTTGCAGGAAAGTTTAATGTGCAATTTAGTTTGACCTAGATACTTCTTTTCTGATAAAATAGCACTGATAAGAGTAGTTGCATGAATGATGCCATTGTTCAAAAAAATTATTGATTGCCTACATAGAGAACACAAGATTCCTATCACTATGAATTTGAATATTCTAAATACCTCTTATGAATGGAATCATACAAAGTTTGTTCTGTTGTGCCTGGCTTATTTAGCTTTCTTCCATGTCTTCAAGGTTCATTCATGTTGTAGCTTGTATCAGAATTCCCTTCCCTTTGTTTGTGTATAGACCATGTTTCATCCAATGATAGGCACTTGGACAACTTCAGAACTTTGTATTCCTTGCATTGTTACCAACACTTATTACTTTCTATTGTTTTTTTTAATGTATTCATGCTAATGGATATGGAGTGGTAGCTCTCTACTGTTCGATTTACTATTCCCTAATGATTAGTGATATTGAGCATTTATATGGTTTCACTGGCCATTTGTTTACCTTTGGTGAAATCTATACTCAAGTTTTTTTGTCTATTTTTTAAAAATTGATTTGAATTTTTTTGGGGGGGTGGGTATTGAATTGTAAGACTTTAAAAAAATGTGTTATTTGTAGTGGTTAACTGAACTGTGTCAACTTGATTGACTTGGAAGTCGCCTGGGGGATTAGTAAAGCACATTTCTGGATGCGCTACATCATTCATGGAAGCAGGGCCTTGGGGTCTATGTCTGGTCCTTTGTCCCTTTTGCTTGGTACTGTTCTGCTC
Organism: Cuniculus paca; assembly: GCA_004365215.1. Classification (NCBI taxonomy): domain Eukaryota; kingdom Metazoa; phylum Chordata; class Mammalia; order Rodentia; family Cuniculidae; genus Cuniculus; species Cuniculus paca. Next base: position 26,917 of record RJWT010001209.1, on the reverse strand, counting down.
TATTTTCCACCTACCATGAACTAAGCAGTCTTTCTCTGCCACAACTTCCTGCCATGATGTTTCTGCCTTGGAGGCAGCCGACCATGAAATAAAACCATAAGTTAAATCAAACCTTTCTTCTTTTAAGTTGTTGGTGTTGGTATGTGGCCCAGCAACAGGAAAGTTGACGAATACATAAAATAGATGCTGGAAAGTGGAGTCATCCCTGTTTCCGTACCTCACTATGGCTTACGAGCCTTTGTAACTTACTTGTAGAAGTTTGGAAAAGTTTGGTTATGTGAGCTAAAGAAACCTTAGAATGCTGTAAGCAGAACTTGATAGGTGATTTTGGTTGGAACTCAGAAGGCCAGAGTGCTGCTAACAATATGGACAGAAAGACCAGCATTAGGAAGTTTCTAATAGAAATGAAGACTTCATTGGCAATTGGAATAGAAAACTTTTCTGTCTTTTGCCTATGACCCCTGAGATAGCAGGAAAGTGAAATTAAGTGGCGGACTAATTTAATTGGTAGAGGAAATTCGAAGGCATCTCAAAGTTCAGGCCACTGCATGGGGATTACTGACTGCATTTAGCAAGATTTATAGTGAGAACTTGGGGCAAAAGTAGAGTCAAAAATTTGAAATACTTAAATTTGGACCCTGAAAGAGCCATGTGTAAAGTTGAGATGAAAAGGGATGTAGCTACTGAGATTAGTGCCATTAAAAATACTGTGTTGAACAGAGATAAGAAGATGCCTGAGGGCATTTTGAAAATCAACAAGACACCACCCATCACAGGCTCAAGGGTATTAAAGTGTAAACCTTTATTTTGAAAAGAAAGTTTCTGGGACTCTTTATCCAGAAGGGTCTTCTAGGGAATTAGTTCTGCAAGGTTCATTTCACTGTGTTCAGTCATTTGGGAACTCAGAGGCCCCTATCATCATGATCTGATGGGGAATGGCTAGTACTTCCACTGATAGCAGATCTTGGCATCATCAGTATGATATGTGTTTTACTGCTATTCAGAATGGAAGAGTTGTGGAATCATGGAGGCTTACACTCAGATTTCAAAGGAAGGCTTGGGCAAGTGGGGTAGGTAGGAGCCTCTGAAAGGGCAGTGTGTAAAGCTTTGGGAATGACATCAAAGGTGCAGTGGAGACCCCAGGAAGTTCACGATGTCAGGAACATTATTGTCTGTCAAGGAAAGCTACAGGTTCTGAGCAGAGGCAGCCCAAGGAGAGTCCATGCGGCCTGCAATAAGCAAGACTACAGCGGTGGAAACAATGAAATCACATTTTCCAACCATAGACCCCAAATACTGGATATAGTGCTACTTGACTTAGTCTTTGCTCTGCTGGGTTTTGGTCATGTTTGGTTGAATTCTTTTCTATCCCCTTAATCCTCCATCTTGGAGTAGGAAAGTTTAAACTATGCTAGCATACCTTGGGATTATGTAACTCATTTTTAATTTTTATACCTAACAGTTTGCCTTGAGCCTCAGAAGAGACTTTGAATTTTGAAAACATGCTGAAATTGTTGAAAATTGGAGAAGAGATTATTGTATTCTTGCTGGGTAGTTGTGATATGTTAGGTAGAATTGTTAACTTGCTATTGTGTTAATTCGATTAAATAGAGTTTAAGTAAATGTTTGGGTGTTGAGTTGATAGAGGATGGAACATAGTGGTTAAACTCAACTGTGTCAACTTGGTTGGCTTGGGAGCCACACAGTCAACCAAGAAAGCGTGTTTTTGGGTATGTTGGGTGGGTCTTGAGCATGGCCTTTGGCTGTGTGTCTGACCTTTGCCCCTTGCTCTATGGTACTGTTTCTCTGCTCTGCTTCCTGGCTTCTACAAACTGAGCAACTTTCTGCCAAGCCATTCTGTCTTTCAGTCAGCTGACCATGGATTGAACTGCGTGACACAGTGAGCTCAACTAAGTTCCCCTACTTTGTGTGTGGGTGTCAGGTCTTGTATCTTAGCAACAGGAAAACTAATAAAATTATAGTTATCAATTTTCTGTCAGATAGATGATTTGCAAATATGTTCTCCATTGCTGTAGGTTGCCTTTCACATTATTGCTTTTGTCCTTAAAACAATGGTCCCCAACATTTCTGGGGACTGGGGATTGGTTTAATGGAAGACAATTTTTCAATGGACCAGGAGGGGGTACTTTGGGATGATTCCAGTGCATAACATTTCTTATATACTTTATTTCTACTGTCATTACATTATAATACATAATAAACTGATTATATGACTTACATTAATGGAGAATCAGTGGCTGTCCTGAGATTTTTTTCCCCTGCAGTTAGATAGTCCCATCTGATGCGTGATGGGGAACAGCGACACTTGAAGTATGTTGCTTATGTCTAGTCTACTCTGCAAACTTTGCTTTGCAAACATAGGACATTGTCTTTGAAAGCAGGTTTTTCAGTGCTGTTGTGGCAATCGTAGGATATACCACCTTGACTTTTCCAGAGTGTATAAAATTTGAAGTTTTGCCAAACATAGTACCATGAAGTGTGATCTTAAATTTTTTAACCTCTTCTAGCATGGATAGAGTTTTCTCTTGGTTTATTCAAAAATGGGTCGTAGATCCTTTCCTTCTTGGTTTGAGTTTGTTTTTGGCTCTGGAAAGCAGTTCTTAAACTCTTGAAAACTGAGATAGTGATTATGTACCTGCTGGGAGAAGGAAGACCTGGCTCAGTCTTTTGAAATCTCTCCTAATGTTTGAAATGTAAAAAAATTCCAGTGTTAACTCACCACCTCCATAACTACAGTTTGGTTTTGACTGTAGTCCCTTTTTCTGTTGACTTGAATACAGTTGTCATGCTCCCGTGAAGTGGCACATGGAGTTCACTGATCATGTTGAGTATGTCTCATGAGTAATCAAGTTTTGTGACCCATTCCATGCCACTAAAATGATTACATTTCTAATAAAAATCTCTGGAGTGGCTCAAAAACTATGGCTAGACATTTACTCTTAGAAAGTTATTTCATTTCTGTGGGTAAAACATGTGTATTCTATGCCCATCTCCTAACTTTAGCTAGGGTTGGGTTATGGGCTTACCAAAACTGATTGAAACAAGTACACTGTCTCAGCTCCATTTCAGATCATCAGGCATTAGATATTCAAGAATGTACTATCTAGTTTCCTCACATATACAGTTTTCAGTAGAGTTCATATTTCTATGAGAATATAATGCTACTGCTGATCTGACAGGAGACAGTGTTCAGGTAATAATGCAAGTGATGGGGTATGACTGTAAATACAGATGAAGATTTGCTAGCTCATCCACCATTCACTTTCTATGGTGAAGCCTAGTTCCTAATAGGCTATGCACCCTTGTCTGGGGATAGTTGATCACCATTTTAAAGCAATAAGGTTTTACTTTTTATATAGTCCTACTGATCTATATTTTTAATTGTTGCCTGTGCTTTTGGTGTCATATCCAAGAAATTACTACTAAATACAATGCCATAAATCTTTTTACCTTTTTTTCTAAGAGTTTGTGGTTTTTCACTCTCACAACCTCTTGATCAATGCTGCTGAGTTAATTTTTGTACATGGCATAAAAGCCTGATTTCATTATTTTGCATAATTTTCAGTATCTAGTTTTGGTAGAAACATTTTTCTTGAAATTTTTTTCCTCACACTAAAAGACCTAGAAACTTTTGTAAAAAACAAAACAAAACAAAAAACCATTTGATTGTATGTGTGCATATTTATTTATATATTTTGATCCTTTTGTCTTTATGTTTTTGTCTATCTCTGTATCACTAAATTAATTTCTGTAGCTTTGTAGTAAGTATCAAAATCAGAAAGAATGAGACCTCCAACTTTGTTCTTTCTTTTTCAGCATCATCTGTCTATTCAGAGTACTCTGAGAGTTGGATTTTAGGATGGATTTTACTATTTCCATTTTTAAAAAGACCTTTGGAATTTTGATAGTAATTACATTATGCCTGTAGAACTCTTTGGGTAGTATTGACAGTTTAATAATTATCAGTCTTCCAGTTCACAAACATGGGTATCTTTCCATTTTTTATGTTTTCTTTATTTCCTTACAGTAGGATTTTGTAATTTTCAGTGTACAATTCTGTCATCCCTTGTGTGAACACTTTTCTTAAACACTTTCTTCCTTTTGCTGTCATTTTAATTGAACTGTTTTCTCAAAGCTTTTAAGATTGATTTTTAAGTTTTGATTTTGTATCTTGCTACTTTCTTGAATTTATATATTAATTCCAATAGTTTTTCTTACTCTTTTTGGTAAAATATTCAGGGTTTTCTCTGTGTAACATTATGTCACCTGCAAGTAGAGATAATTTTACTTCATTTGTGATATTTAAATCTTTTATTTATTTTTTCCTGAGTATTTTTGGTTGGAACTCCCAATATTTTGTTGAATAGAAGTGGCAGAAGAAGACACCCTTTTTTTTCATTACCAGGGTCCAAATGAGGTGGATAAGTGCAAACATCCTTGTCTTGTTTCTTATTTTAGCAGAAAACTTTTCAATCTTTTTTGTGAAATAAGATGCTAGATGAATAACATGAGAAAATGTTAAATAAATAAATTTAACAAAATATATGAAAACATACAGATGTTTCTGAGAAAAACTAAAAAAGACCTAAATAAACATAGCAGCATAACATGATCATAGATTGGAAGAAAGTAAAAATTTTGTATTTCAAGTTTGCCTCAATAGATAATCAAAAAAAATATTGAGCCCTGGTTAATGATGTAGTGAAGTGTTAAGGAGATTGTATAATAACACATGCAATTTATTCTGAATTCTTGAAAAATAAGATTGATTGATGGAACCGTGTTAGATTTTTATCATTGTAACAAAGTATGTGAATAAAAAAACTATAAGAAAATGTTTGTTTTGGCTTACCAGTCTGGAGATTTCAACTCATCACAGCAGAAGCATTCAGTAGAGCAAAGCTACTCAGATCATTATCAGGGAGCAAAAGGAGCAAACCCAGGGTCAGATTTCCATGGTTCCCTTCAAGAACAAGCTCCCACTGGTAGGACCTACAGACCTCCTACTAGACACTGCCTCTTAAAGGTTCTACCATCTCCCAGCAGCACCACCCTGGTAATCAAGACTTTCATAAATGGACTTTTGAGAAACATCTAACATTTAAACTATTTACTCACCCGTTATTTACTCACCACTTATTTACTGTACAATTCTTTCAACCTTCTAGGGGCAGTCATGTGTCACTTTGGGCCAGGGTTAAATTTGGAGAAATGCATTATTAGGCAACTTCATCCTCATGCAAGCATCATACATTATACTTGGACTATAAAAGCTAAACAGCTGTGCTATCACTAGGAAACATAATATTATGGGCCAAGGTCATGTATGTGGCCCACCATTAACTGAAACATTACGTGGCATATTACTGTGTTTGAAAGGTTTCCTAATAAAATGGCATATGCATTAACATTTAGCTAATTTATGCTTACATATACATGGAATATCTTTGGAAGGATATCTAATAACCCAGTGGTAGCCTCCTAGAGGTATATAGCATGTCTCCTAGTGGTATACATCCTCTAGAGTTATATAGTCTCTTAGAGGTGTCCAGCAGGGCTGGAACACCAGGGCAGCACAGGGAGACTTTGTTTTGACTGTGAAGTTTTCTGTATTTCTGTATAAAATGCTGTTACTTATTGGCTGGGCCTAGAAGACCAAAAGTTACTGGCCATAGGGATGAATATTGAAATGGGAGAAACGATCTGAGAAGAAACTTAACATAGATGACTATACTATTTCTAAAGGTGGAACTCAATTTTTACTTCCTTTAGGCATTGATGTGTCTACATTAGGATGCAATTTGGGTCTAGCCTCATATTTTGAATATCTTAGTAAAGATTTGGAATTTTTTTTATGAACTCAGATCACCATGAATACTCATTAGCATATGTTAAGTCTTTATGCTGTTGACAAGGGTATGTATATTCCAAAGCAGAGTAATGAAGTGTATTTCCTTAATAGGCTCATCATGGCCCTCATTTGAAATACACATAGAACGCATTTGCTAAGGGTCACTTTCCAGTTAAATAAAGCCAAAATCCCAAATTCATTTTGCTTCTTATTTTCAGCTTTTCATGCCCCATACTGCTTTCAACTTCTGGGATTACCTCTAGCAGCTGTACAGCCCATGGGTGAGAAAACTCTTGCTCTCTCACCAGCTAAGCTAGAGGGCAAAGTTTTGATTTTTTTTGACAACCTTGGTTTATTTTTAGAGATATTAGGATGACTCACCTCTCCTGACATTTATTTCTATAAAAACTAACTTTAAAATGTCATACTTCCAACTCTGTACAAAGAGGAAGAGAAAAGCCAAAAAGCAATTGAACCTGAAGAGGACTCCACTTGAGAGTTGCTTTTATCTCTTTTATCCTGCCTTGTCTGTCCTCCCTTCTTTTGCTTCCTCAGACTGATTCACCTCTTTTATTCACCCACTATTGAACAACATCCTTCAGTTGTCTGTGTGTGTGATCTGGCAACAGACATTCTGGATGCAGTGGGCCAGTGACAGAAGCCAACATAAAATAAACTAGTGTTTAAATGAGCTGATGGCTACAACATTAGTAATGGTTAAATTACACATGAGGTTCAGAGAATATAAAAAAAATTAAATTACTTGTTTCAAGGATACCCGACAACATAAAAATATTTGTGGTATAATATTCTGTCCAATGCTCCTCTCATTTCTTTCAGTCTTCCCAGGACAAGCTGACAGATACATATGAAAGCATGTAACAAACAATATGAGGCACTTACAGGAAGATGGCAGAAGAGTAAGGAGCAGAGTAAAGAGCCTTTCTGAGAGACACAGGCCAGATGCTGGAATATAGCATCTTGGGGACGATAAGAAGGAAGGAAATGGGTCCCTTGGATCCAGGAAAAATCGAAAGTATGAATGAAAGCCCACAGAGAGAGTTAAAAGAAAAACTTAAAGTAAGAAGAAGGTGGTAGCTGGCAGTGCCTTAGTCCAGAACTAGACTCACTGTGTAAGAGGAGTTGCTGGTACCTCGGGATGCAGGGTCATAGCAATGGTGGCTGTTGGTGACACCAGAGGCCTCTGCAAAGAGACTTGGCAGTGGAAGGGAGCAGCAAATGAAGAGGACTGCACTGACTGGCAGTGAGTGCAGAAGACTAAGTCCTCCCACAGGAGAGAGCAGTTGGCCAGGAGCCATTTGGAGTTGGGCAGGAACTGCTCCAGGCTTCCTCAAGCAGCTCCTAGCTAGGTGCAGACCCAAGGAAATTGCTTGGCCTGAGTCCCACCTCTATGCACATTCAGAGGCCATAGCATAGGTTCCCCACGAGGAGCTAGCTCAGGCCCACAGGCCATGGTAGGCCCCACCCTTGTGCATAGTCCACCAGCCAGAGGGAAGCCAGCCCAGGCTGTGGAAGACATACCAGCACCAATGCATCCAAGGTCCACCATCAGATACCCATAGGCAGAACTGGCTAGAAAAACTAAACAGTCTTGCTTCACAGAAAGTGTACCCAATGAAAGAAGTCCCTGGAACCCCACAGCCCACTCGTCTGGAAGAACCCAGGAATATGTCAAGACAAAGAAGCAAAAGGCAGTCTCTGGCCTCCAACCCAAGCAGCACAAGTCCAGGAGATATAAACACAGAAGAAATCAGGAGTCGTACACCTGAAGCTTCTGAAGTGATGGCAACTGAAGTAAAGAAATGACTTCATGAGGCAATAAAAGAAATTAGAACAGAAATACTATCTCAGGTAAAAGGAGAAATGAAAACATAATAAAAGAATTGCTAAGCACTTCTAAAGAAGACATAGATATAAAAGTAGAGGAGCATAGGAAAATGAGGGAAACCTTGAATGAAAAAAGAATATAAAAAATGAAAATAAAAAAGTCTTGAGTATAAAAAAGACTTAGAATACATGAAACAGATTCAAACAGAAATCCAGGAAATTAAAAACTCCACTGAAAGCTGGCAAAACCACTTGAAAGAAACTGAAGATAGACTTTCAAACGTTGAAGACAGGTTTGCAGCTTGCAATCGTGAAAGGAAAGATCTGTTAAAAATAACAAGAAACCAGGAAGTAACAATTCAATGGCTGCAAGACAATGAAAAGAAACATAACTTAAGAATAAAAGGTGTGAGTGAAAAAGCAGGGGTTAATACAAATGACATCAGGAGTCTATTTACAGAAATAATATTGGAGAACTTCCCAAGCATAGGAAAAGGAAGTGACATTCAAATAATTGAGGTATATATAACTCCAGCTAGACATAATCAAAGCAAATCTACACCCAGATGTGTAATAATCAAGAAATAATCCCAGAAATTCAACACAAGAGCAGAATATTAAAAGCTGTTAGAGAAAAAAACAGATCACCTATAAAGGAAAACCCATCAGAATCATGACAGACTTCTCAACACAAACCATCAAGATCAGACTTCTCAACACAAACAAATCAAGAAGAGCTTGGAGTGAAGTATTTCAAATCCTGAAAGAAAATAACTTCCAACCCAGACTGACATACCCTGCAAAACTTTCTTTCAAAATTAATGGAGAAACAAGATACTTCCATAGCAAAGAACAACTCAAGGAATTCATGACTACCAAACCAACCCTACAAAGAATACTAAAGGACATCATAGAAAGAGATTAAAAATGACCACAGTCTCAGGAACAGCAGCAGAGGGGGACCATCAAGTGGGTCAGGCAACTGAATGGAGAGGAAAAATAGGGAACCAATGGCAGGAAAATAGCATTGCAGAGACAAGGCAGTGCAAAGTACCCATAACCATTAATGTAGAGGGCCTCAATTCACCAATAGAAAGAAATGCAGGCAGAGTGAATCAGGAGACAGGATCCATCAACATGCTTTATACAAGAAACACACTTAAATTGAAAGAAAATTCATAGACTGAAAGTCAAAGGAGAGAGAACAATGCCCTATGTGACAGGGAGCCAGAAAAAAAAGTAGGGGTAGCTTGCCCATCAACTGCAGAATGGATAAGAAACACATGGCATTTTTATACAATGGAAACCTACTCAGCTATAAAGGAAGATAACCTCAAGGCTCTTGTAGGTAAATAAATGCAAGTTGAGATCATGCTTAATGGATGAAATTGTTTAGAGTCACATGGGTGAATTTCATGTTGTCTCCCTAGTATAACAAACTAAAGGAGTTAGTGGGATCCCAAATGCACAGTACATGTGATGCAAGTGAAAGGGGAGGAATTGTCTAAAAAGGAAGGCAGTGGCCACTGTTAATCTATTATCATGATTTGAAACCTGTATTGTCTTCATTATTCTGTTTAGCTTGGTTTTATTTCATTTTGTTTTGTTTGATTTTATTATACTCGATGGCAGGGACAGCTATTTCAAAGATAACAGGATATATAATGGTAGCCATCATGGATTTCCTATTGTCTTGTTTTGAAGCCCTGTGTTTCTTTGTTTTGTTTTGATTGACTTTACTCTAATTTGTTTTTTTTTTTTTGATTGCATTATGTCTGAAGGTATAGGCAACTACTCTGAAGATAACAAGAAGCACTATGTTAGCCACAGTTGTTTTACTATTATCTTGAAGTTCCATATTGCTTTCATTGTTTTTTTTTTCTTTTTTTTGAAACTGGTATTGTTCTGTTCTGTTCTACTTTGTTTGATTTTATTTATGCCTGATGGTATGGGCAGTTATTTTGAAGATAACCAGAGGCATCATGGTAACCATTATTGATTCTCTTTTACCTTGTTTTGAAGTCATGTACCATGTTCATTGTTTTGTTGTGGTTGACTCTATAGTTTGTTTTATTTTGTTTGTTTATATTCTCTTCAAAATAAAAAAAAGAATATTAGGTAGCTGAGCAGAATATCAGTACTAATAAGTATTTTATTGTTGATTTCAGTATGAAGTAGAAAAAGAATAAAGCAGGCTTCAAAATGAATAGGTAAAAAGAGTTGACAGAAAGATATAAAAATGCAGACTTGCAAATGCAGAGTTTACTGTGAAGTGGGTGTTCTGGTTTGGATCAGGAGTGTTGCCCTGAAGCCTCATGTACTCAGAGATGGCGTCTGTGCAAGGGGATTGGATTATGAGGGCAATTATAGCTGACCTAGTATTGAGAGGTGGATCTCGGTGAGGGGTGGGTCACTGGATGTATCTCGCTCCCCACCCTTCTCTTCTCTCTCTGCTTCCTGGCTGCCATGGAATGAACAGCTTTCTTCTACCAGTCTCTTCTTACCTTGGACCCAGCTAGCTGTCTAGGAACTGAATATATGAGCCAAAATAAACCTCTCCTCCTTTAAGTGTCAGGTGTTTTGTCTCAGTCACAAGAAAGGAACAGATACTGGAACTAAAAAGGTTTTGTTTTTTTCAGTCAAAAATTTCCACATGTATTTCTTTTAAAGTGAAATGAATATAATAAAAGCGAAAATGTCATTTTATTAATTAATATGCTCTAAATGGATATGCAGTTGTGTGTATACATTTAAAATTTATTTGCTTTCAAGGTATTAAGATTTCTAAGGTAACTTTAAAGGATTCAAGTTAGCCAGTAACCCTAATGCCCCAACTAGCAATTCACCACTGTGGCATGGAAGGATGGAGAGATGTTATGGAGTCAAAAGAGCATAAGAATGGGTTGTAGCTTGCAGACAGATTGCATACCAGTCTGAAGTTACTGAGAATAATCTTTTCATATATCCTGAGAGAAATAACTCAACTAGAGTTCTAAACTGGAGATAATACACCAAATGCCCATATGTGGGCCAAATTCCATGGAAGAAGCACAGCTGGTATCATAAAATGTGCTAGTCCTTAAGGTTTATGCAATCTGGATAGGACAATCATTCATCAAAATTTAAATGATGTGATGCTAAGGGAGCTGTAATGGAGGGGGGGGATTTGCAAAATCCTAATGATGGAAGACATGGGCTTAGTGATGAGCAAGACAAGAAGGCAAGGTATGAGAAGTGGGAAAAATCAATCTGAACTCAGAAGATTTGAAAAATGCTGCATTTCAGTGTATTTTAATATTTTAAAAATATATTCACAGTTTCTCAATAGGCTTTGTATTATAAGCGAATGAATGAAAAAGTGAGTGAGTGAGGAAATGTAAGTGCATCTTGAAGTGAATTGTTTGATTTTAACATGATGGTGAGGACTTAGAACTTGTGTGCATTGTGCTCCTGACACTTTTCCACTCCCAGCAGTCAGGCTATGAGTATTATTTAAGAGTCCACAACTCTATCAACTTTTAAAACCAAAAATTTCTCTATTCTGCAGCATCTGATTTGAAAACTCTTTTTCTGGTTCCCTTCATTCTTCATTTAATTACCTCCTTACCTTTCTATTCTTCATATATTCCTGTTTGATTTGCAGGTTCATTGTCAGCCTGGTTCTTATTTCTGGCAAGGAACTAAACTCTCTATAGCACTGGATTCAGTAAGTCTTCTTTCCCATCTCATGCTGCAAAAGTGGGGCAGTGACAACATCACCACCATTCTGCACTAAGATTCAAAGAACTGGCCTTCAGAATCTTACCTGGAAACAAGTTTCTTGCATTGAGCTTGGAATCTTGTTCATTGGTACTGTGATGAGTAGCTATGGCAGAACACTGGCCTCAAGTTCCCTTTACTCCACTCATTAATTCAGGTTTTATAATTCAGTGATGAACAAAACAGATACAGTCTCTGGATTTAGGAAACTAATCCCTTCAAAAGAGAAGGTATTGGTCATAATCAGTTTGGAGGTAAATGAAAGAGATCAGTGGAGGATATTAGGGTCCATATGATCAGATTTATGTATTAAGAGATTACTCCTTCAGCTCTGTGGAAGGTGACTTGAAGGAAGCAGGACTGAATAGTCAGTGGCCAGTCGGAGAATATTAAACTAGACCAGAGGAAATAATAAGTTAGTTGGGAAAAACAAACACAGTGGAGATGTA
>RJWT010001209.1:0-14889 GCA_004365215.1 Cuniculus paca | reverse complement strand
GCTGTGTATTGAGTTTGACTCATAGCAGGGAGGCAACAGGAATCTAAATATTAATACTGCTACCAGTCACTTTCAACCCAGCAAAGTTTTTAATGTAAGTTATCACCATAATCTAGGTAAGTCAGATCTTACTTCTCTGTCACTTGGAAGTATTTATAATAGAGGTTTGTCCAAAGCTTGAACATGCAGAGCTCAGATTCAAGACCATCAGTTGGGTGTGCTAGAGCTCAGTCAGAAACAGATCTTCCAGATTTAGCTACAGTCAATGGCCAAACACAATAGAGACTGTTATAAATCAAAAGAAATGGTGTTTCTCTAAAAGAGGTGATTCTTTAGGAAAAGACATGGCAATTCCCACTCTTTGAATTAAGTCTTTTAATGAATGAAATATATGCAAACACTTATAGAAAGTCCTTCTCAATGGAATTAATATCTTGGTTCACAATAGTGTTTCAGCAACCTGAGTGTGAGTGACTTTTTTCATTTGTTCTGCCAAAGCTATTGCTATTATCTTCAATCCATTGCTTCTGCTGAGAAGTCATTTCGAAATTTAGAGATTTTAGCATGGGAGCCTCCACATTTGCTTCTCTCTCTCTCTCTCTCTCTCTCTCTGTCTCTCTGTCTCTCTCTCTCTCTCTCTGTATGTGTGTGTCACTGGGGATTGAATCCAGGGCCTTTGCCCTGAGCTACCTCCATCATCCTTTTTAATTTGTATTATGAGACAGGGCCTTGTTAAGTCACTAAGTTGCCTAGGCTAAGGTCAAACTTGAAATCCTCCTGTCTCAGTCTCCCAGAAAACTGGAATTATAAGTGTGTGCCATCACACCTGGCTACATTCAGTCTTTATCTTCTGGGCCCTCAAAGCAAACAACAAAATTTTCTGTGACGTTGTGTCATGAAGACTCTGAAAATTTAACAGGTAAGAGAAGTACCTGTTTCCTAAGTTTTGTGATGAGCCCAATGTACAAAGATGCTAAGACTTGCTTCCTGACTTCATTCATGTTGAGACTCTACTCTCCTCTTGAAGACTGATATTTGAATGCTATATTTGACAAACTTGACCACAATGTTTTTTAAAGGGTATACTCCTTGAAAATAATTATCTCTGGAAACATACTTCAATGGGTACTATCCCATGTGGCTCTAGGTTAAATACATCTTGTTCCTTTGAAACATTGTTAGTCATTTTTGAGAATGGCTGTTGCCTTTGGAAGGCAATCAGTAGGGGATCCATTTTAGCTTCTCACATCAGAAATGGACAACAAGCAGAGAAGAATCATTAAGGTACTCAGATTTATCTTAAGTAGGGTGATCCAATTTCAAAGGTTGATGAGTATAATCTTTTCTTCCAATGATCTATGACATATAAAGTTAAGGCACAGGAAAGGTGATCCTACAGTAAGAAGTTTTTTTCTCATACGGACTTGGTATTCTGCTGGGGAAAATATGATATTTATTGAGATTACTGAAGCCTGAAAAACACACTTCTGGTCTCATGGATTTACAGGCTCACTGAAATGTGACTTATTGTTCTTCCCTCTATGCTCAAGCAGGACAAAGAGTACCCTTCAACAGATAGTTCTTGGCTATCATCAAATGCTAAGTAAAAAGTCTTGTGCTATGACTGAAGTAATTCACAAGGCATGGTGAATGTCACTGAGGAGCACAGATGATGATGCCTAGTTTTCTAGGTTTTTCTTATGCTCAAGAACTGTGAAGGATGTGTTCTCAATTTCATTATTTTAGTGCTACAACAGCAGCCCAAACAAGTTGATTCTTTTCGTTTGGATACTTCATCTGCGGTTAGTATGTGTGGCTGATGGATCAGTGATGCTCCCATGGCTATTTTGTATGTAGAATAAAAACCAAGACCTAAGCACTTGTCTGCTATTTGCCAACACCACTCTCTAGCTGTGGCCCTGAGTCTATTGTCTTACTACTTTCAGATCTCTGGGGCAGACTCCATTAAATACAGCAGTGAACCTCCAGTGAGCAACAATAGGAAACCCAAACATTTCTTTACATCACACAGTATCAATCAAGTCACAAATAGAGAATAGCTGTTTTGTTGACATAAGATTGAAATTAAAAGATCTGCGTTGCAAGCTATGGCTTGCCACATTTAATTTTCCAGTTGCCATTTTTTTATTTTAAAGAAGATAAAACCAAGGAAAAATAAAACAGAATAAAACCAATCAAAACAAACCAATGTAAGTGATACAGGACTTCAAAACATTACAAAATCAGCAATAGTTACCATAATGCCTCTTGTTGTCTTCAAGATAGCTGCAGATACCTTCAGACATAGTAAAAATCAAACAGAATAGATTGGAAGCAGTAAAAACAAAACAATGAATGCAATAAAGGACTTCAAAACAAGAGAATAGTAAATCCAAAATAGCTACTATAATATATCTTGCTATCTTTGAAATAGCTGCCCATGCCATTGGATATAACAAAATCAAACAAAACAAGAGAATAAAACCCAACCTAACAAGCCAGTGAAAATGATACAGGACTTCAAAACAAGACAATAGGGAATCAACAATGGCCACCACCCTCAGAAGGAGATTCCCCCCTAGATGCCACACTGACTATCGCTATCCTCTGAACAGATGATCAGAACACTGGCCTTAGACCTGCAAGGGCAGTGAAACACCAAAACACCACAAGCATCAAAATACATTTCACCTCAATCATCACAGCCTGTGTTTCTCCAGATCAGTCGGTTGCTTATGGTGGGGGTTAGGGGAATTTGTTCTTCTTGTTTGCTAGCCCTCATACCAGTAGAGGGTGGGGTCGGGCTGTTCCTTGGTCATTGGTGGCCCACATGATGCTGGTTCACAAGGGAGGGTTGCTTCTTGGTGAGGCCTTGTTCTCTTCCCCCACAGTCCGTGAATGTTGCTGACTCACAGAGAAAGGCTTAGGTCTGGCTGTTCCCACGCCAGTGGTGGCCCATGCATGGCACTCATTCACGGGGGGCATGCTTCTTGGTGAGACCTTGTTCTCTTGCCCTGCACTTGGCAAATGGCACTGACCTGTGGGGAAAGGCTTGGGTTTGGCTGTCCCCCTACTGGTGGTGGCCTGTGCATTAGCTGCCATTTTTGTAAAAAGAGAATAAAACAAAACAAAAGAAAACAGAATAAAGCCAATCAAAACAAAACAGTGAAACTGATACAGGACTTCAAAACAAGGTATTAGGAAATCAACATTGCTATAATACATCTTGTTATCTTAAAAACTGCTGCCCATACCATGAGACACAGTAAAACCAAACAAAACAGAACTGAATAAATTAATCAAAACCAAACATGAAATAAAATGAAACAATAAAATGTAGCAAAACAAAGCAATGAGAACAATATTGGATTTCAAAAACAAAACGGAAGAAAATCCCTCATAGTTGCTATGTTGCATATTGTTATCCTCCAAATAGATGCTCAGACTACCAGCTTTAGGCCTGCAAAGTCAATCAAACAAGACAAGCATTAAGCTGTTTTTGTACCTCAGTTGCTATCAACTCAGTTTTTGTTCTTCTGAATAAGCTGGTTGCTTACAGGTGGGGCAGGTCTCAGCTCTTCTTGTCTCCCAGTCTATGCACCAGCTGGCTTGTGGGAAGGGTGAATTGGCTTACTGTTTCTCCTTTCAGTCCATGGCTTCCATTGGCTCACAGGATGGGTGCTTCTTGCTTCTTCTCCTAGCCCACAACTACCAGCTGGCTCATGGGAAAGGTGAATTAGCTTCCTATTTCTGCTACTAGCTCATGGGAAGAGCACTTTTTGTTTCTCAGTTGCCATTTTTTGACTAAGAGATTCATGATAAATTAGTGATGCAAGAAGTACATAACTCCGCATTTATAATGGAAACCTTTTGAACACTTTGCTCAATAGCACAATGAAGGCAGAAAGGTTATTAAGACTATAGAATGCTTCAATGTCTTATTAAATGAACTTAATCTAATTGAGTACATATAACACTTCATTTAAGCTCAAGAACACTCATTAAGTGCACAAGGGACATCTTGACAATACAATAGATAATAAGACAAGTCTCAACAAAATTAGGAGGATTCAAATCATATCAAAAATTTTTTCTGACCACAGTAGAATGATGTTAGAATAATAGAAAATATAACTAGGAAATTCTTTTATATTTGGAAACTAAGAAACACTTGTAGATAATCAATGATTCTGTGATGAAATTAAAATGAAGATTATAAAATATTTTGAACAGAATAAGAATGAAAACACTCACGTTGAAACTTACAGAATACAAGCTGAGTGTGGAGGCATTTACTTGTAATGCCAGCATCCTGGGAGGCTGAGGTAGGAGGATGGATCACTCTGCCTGGAAAATTTAGTGACTTAGGGAGATCCTGTCTCAGAATAAAAGTTGAAGTGGGCTGGGGATATAGATCAGTGTGAAGAACCTGGGCTCCAGATTTAGTATAACAGCAACAACAAAATAACAAAACAAAAACCACAAACCTTATGAAATATAGCTATTATTTTATGATATCAATCTTAGAAAAAATTTCTAGAAAATAAATCAGAATAAAATGCCAAGATATTTTGTGAGATATGTGTGATCTTGTTATCAAAATCTAATTGATATATTTAATAAAAGACAGCGACAGTTTGTCTTTCTCATGTAAATAATTTTACATATGCTAAACAGATTATTAGCAAATCAAATTTCATGATACATGAAAAACTCAAAAGTGTTAATTTGATTAAAATTGAAATAATTCTGTTACAGAGAAGATCCATTAAGAAAGTGAAAAGGCAAATCCACAAATTAAAATATATACTCAATACTTTGACCTCAGAATTTACTTTCAAATATTCATAAATAACTCCTCTAAATCATTAGAAAAAAACAAGTCAAACCAATTGAAAAATCAGCAAAAACAAACAAACAAACAAAAAACAAAAAAATGACAACTTGAAGAGAAACTCCAAAAGAGAGCAAATGCTAAAGGTCAGTAAGCATTGAAAAAGTGCTAAACTCCTTGCTTGTTGGAGAGAAAGAATATCTTAATGAGAGTTTACTACACACTAGATTGACTAAAATTAAAAAATGGCAATGTCAAGTATTTGTGAGAATGTGGAGTGACTTAGCTAATATATTTTTTAAATGGAACATAAATTGTTACAGCCCCTTTGGAAAAGTCTTCAGCAGTCAGTATTTGCTAAAGTTACACATGCACACATATTCTTTGACCCAGATATTTCAGAGCTAGCTATATACGATAGAAATGCATATAAATATGCATTTGTAACAGCACCAATCAGCACCAAACAATTCACATGTCTATCAACATGGGAGGATAATAAATTGTAGTATGTCATACGGTTTATTATACAAAAAAGGAAATTAACAAATTCTGGTTTCATACAGCATTTGGGTAAACAATAACATTTAAACAAAGGATACTTGACATAAAAGGAGATATAATGAATGAGTTCATTTATGTCGCTTTCAGAAACAGCAAATTAATCCATGGAATTTGAAGAACAAAGGAATGAATGCAAAATCTTATCCAGGAATGCTTAAAGTTCTCTGTAGAATGATAGCAACTGAAAAATGAAAAGGCTGGTACTGGAAAAAAACTAAAAAACAATTTTTAGGTTTGCTTGCATTTTGTTTCTGTAGTGCATTTTTTATGTTTTAACCTATACTCATCAGGAATGTCCAATGATGTGTTCATACAACAGCTCTGAGGACAGTCTTTGATTATTGACATTTCTTCATTTTTCCATCATCCCCCATGACCTATTTCAAACTGTTCAGTGGGATGTTGCTGAATACAAGATTGCCAAGGTTCACAGTTTCCTCTCCTGGTTTGTAGGAACTGACTCTTAAACACCAAGGGATGGGATCTGTAGTTAATAAATAGACCTCAAGTGGTATTAATTTTAAGTGTTTCCAAGACATTTTTTGCTATTTTTGCTAAATGTTTTATTAAGGATGGTCAGTTAAAGAATATTCAAGGTATAAATACCCATGGTGCATTTTCCCAGGTGGCTGCTAGAAGATGGCAGAGGGGCAGGCCCTGGTGCTGGATGGCTGAGGTCATCTCCTGGGCAGCCTTGTGGCCACTGTGGCCAAGCAGGTAGAGCTGGGCCGCAAGGTGATGGTTGTGCCTGTGAGGGCATCAATATTTCTGGCAACTTGTACAAAAACAAGTTAAAGTACTTGGCCTTCCTCTACAAATGGATGAACACCAACTCGTATGGGGGACCCCACTACTTTTGGGCCCCACTACTTCTGGACCCCCACCACTTGCAGGCCCCCATTTGCATCTCCTGGCAGACTTTTCGAGGGATGCTGTGCCACTAGAACAAGGGAGGCCAGGCTGCCCTGGACTGTCTCAAGGTGTTTGATGGGACCCCACTGCCCTATGACAAGTAAAAGTAGATGATGGATCCCACTACCCTCAAGGTCGTGTGCCTGAAGCTGATGAGGAAGTTCACTACCTGGGCCGCCTGGCTCATGAGGTCCACTGGAAGTACTAGGTGGTGACAGCCTCCCTGGAGGAGAAGGCCAAGACCCATTACCAGAAGAAGAAGCAGATCATGAGGCTATGGAAACAGGCTGGAAAGAACATGGAGAAGAAAATCAGCAAGTTCACAGACGTCCTCAAGACCCACGGACCCTTGGTCTGAGCCCTTTAAAGACTGTTTTTGTCTAAAAAAAAAAAAAAAAAAGAAGAAGAAGAAAGAAATCCATGGACAATGGAAAAGGCAAAGGTCACAGTCATTAAGGCAAATGCCATTTGTCAGATGAATGTAACATTTTTTGGGCTTGTAATATTTCTAGGAATACATTTGCAGGTTTTTGTTGTGTATTGGTAAATACTTTTGGCGGACATGACTTGATTTACGAACTGTGTGTTTTCTTAACAACTTGTTTTCTTCTGGAATTTGAATTGCTTTTATACAGTGTTTGACTCATCCTTACCTATTAGCATATTATTTTTAATGGCAGAGAAGAGAGACATAAAATAAGAGTCTACATACTTTATTTGTGAAGTAGTTCTTTATAAAAGTTTGCACACCAAGCAGTGGCTTTATCATACATCACTGATCATAATGTAAATATAAAAATGTGTATGTGTTGAAGTCACATTTTAATATCTCAAGTTATTTCAGTTGCTGATACAGAGATCCACATGCAAGGCACTGTCAATAAAGTAAAATATTTGTCAGAATAAATACATAAAAATGAAAAATAAATGAATGGATTCAGGATTTTTCATTTTTAGTTTTTATATCTTATTATTATAATTTTGCAATACTTTGCTGGATTTTTTGCAAGCCAGCTCCATCCCATCTTTTGCATAGGGTATATTAACATTTAAACACATTGGACTGCTCACTATTCAGCTATTTTCCTTTTCAAAAGAATTATTAATGTACAATTGTTTATACAGACATTGATTTTAGCAAACCTTTCATCCTACTGAGATAGTTTCCATTTTTAAGTTAGACTATGGGAGCACATAGAATCTACTCTTTTATTTTTTAAAACCTGCTTTTTTAAAAGTGCAGACAAATGGTTTAGCCTATTAGAGTCAGACAAAGTGACTGTTTCACAGCATTAAAGAATACTCTTTGCCCAAAAATTTCCAGTTTTGGCTTTTTTAGGAAAAATTTTAGCAACTTCTGGTTTATTTTTAGAGGTTCGCATTCAGTAAATCTGGTCTGAAAGATTTGTACTCGCATGTTTTAAAGGTGGTTGAGGGATACATCCTGGATTACAAAAGAGCTCAAACTTTACATGCATTTGAATCACATGTGAATCTTGTTAAGTGAAAATTCTGAGTCAGGAACTATAGTGTAGGTCCAAACTTTAAATTCTAACAAGTTACAAAGTGATTCTGCTACTGCTTCTAGGAACCACACTTTGGAATGAATATGTCATCTTACAGGTTCAATTTGATGGGATGCAATTTTATGCCCTGTGACTACTGAGTAAATAGTTGTTTAAAATTTATGTATAAGAATATCTAGGACTCTATGAGCATGAAACAATATCTAAAGGCAGGACAGTTGAAAAATAAAAAAAGTTTTCTGCTTTTTATTTTAAAACTCTCAAGAAAAATATCAGCAGGTGTTTGTCTTGGTTAATTTTCTTATTTGTCTTGGTTAATTGTCTTGGTCAATTTTCTCTCATTGCTGGGACAAAATACCTGACACTCAAAATTAAGGAAAGAAAGTTTTTAGCTCACAGTTTGTGGAGGTTTCAGTTCATAATCAGTTGGCTCCAAAGCAGGGTGGTGTGACACAGGAACAACATTTTAAGACAGTAGAAGACAGCAAAAGCAGCAAGAGCAAAAGGAGAGGGGGAGAGCAACCTCTTTTCCTCCCTTATATTATAAGCAGGCTGCCACTCCCTAGGGTGGATGTAACACTTGCACCATCTCTCTGTCGTCCTCTTGCACAGGCATTGGATGTTTACAAAGTGAGGATCCTGGTCCCCTGCTGAGTCACTTAAACTTTGAAACTCAAGTTGACACAAAGTATCAACAATTACATTCATTTATTATAAATTCATTTTTTATAAATGTGAATATTTATTGTTTCAGGATCTTTTCTTTATTTTTATTCTGCAGTTGCTGTGGTTTCACTAGGGTAGTTTGGTCTTTCCTTATGGAATTTACCATTGCTTCTTGTATACAATTAAAAACATACACAGTAACTATTAAAGAAGTTTTGGGGAGCACTAAACAGTTTTTGTCAGGTGGGAGGAAGAAAATAGAGAAATTATTATGAGCTTTCAAAATTAATACAGATTTTCAAAATTTAAACAGAACCAAAAATAATGCACAAAGAATTTGGAATTATTTACTAATTGCCTTAGTTGAAGGCATAATTAGAAGTCGTTAGTGGAAGTAATAGTATAAGAAGAAGTGCTGACAAATTTTCCAGTTACTTCCCAGCAACTTGTAGACAATGACTTGTAACCAGGGGTGTGAGAATAGACCACCTATAAATTGTATGGGTCACAGTATGTAAGTTAGAAAATAAGAGGCTGAAATACTTTCTACTTGAGAGCTCTCATTTCAGAAAAGTAGGAGTTGAGGAAAGAGTATACAATTATCTTTTATCCTTGGTACTTGGAACACTGACAAGTGTGATAGACATACTAGAAGTTTTATGCTCAATAATTTATAATCAAATTTGTCTAGCTTTATTTTGACCACCATATCTATGAATTAAATAGGACCCTGGGCTGGGGTTTATATACTGAATGACAACATACTCTTTGTTTAGAAACTGTAAGAACAAGAATTTTTTTAAAAAATGCACCTAATGATTGCTGAATGCTCACTATATGTATACCAGATTCTGTATCAATGCTTTACAATGCAAATTTTACTACTAGTAAGATAGTGGGGAATAAGAGTAATAGAAAAACACTAAACACAAGTATATTAAACCACAAAAAGGAAATTTAATGTATTAGCTTTCCTGTTGCTGGAAGTAATACCCTGCACCCACCAATTAAAAGAGGAGATGTTTACTTTTGTTCATGATTTCAGAGGAAGTATATGGTGGTCAGCTGGCTCCAAGGCAGGAACATCGTAGCAGAAGGATGCAGTGGAACACAGCTGCCCAGTTCATGGTAGCCAGGAAACAGAGCAGAGGAAGAGTGCCAGGGAGAAAGGGTAAAGGAACAAGATATTAGTCCCTAAGGTCACACTCCCTTAACCCAGAAGTGTGCTCCAACCCTCCCCAGGTGATTCCAAACTCATCGAATTGACATAATCCAACGTAAATGTCATGTGTACTCTAGGGATAGTTTGAGACAGATATGTACGGTTCTTCCTTTCATTCATGAGACTGGTATTAGGGTCACTCACGAATAACTAAAATCCATGGATCCTCATACAGAATTGTGTAGTATTTGTACATAAATAAAAAACCTAAATGAAATCATCTCTAGATTATTTATAATACATGATACAACATAAATGTTACATAGGTAGTTGCTATTTTGTGCTTTTAGGGAATAATGACAAGAAAAAAATCTATGCATTTGTTTTGACAATTTTCAATCTGCAGTTGGTTGAATTCACAGATGCACAGCCTCAGATATGGATGGCTAACTGCATTTTCTCTGGACCAACTTGAAATTAATTCTGTTTTCTTCCCCCATATAAAAATGTTGTTTCGTTCATTCTTGACATGGTTAATAAGCAAAGAGGTTTCCAGCTACCTATAAATACTGACATTTCTAATCAATTTTTACCTGAATATTTATAGCAATCTTTTAAATAATTACCATTTTGAACTTTACCTGAGCTCTGAAATTCTGTAAAAAAGCAGTGGTTAAAGAAGTCTTGCCACCCTTCACATTCCGGGAAACAATTTACTGCAAAGATCCAGCTGCCTCCCCACCAAGAATTACATAAGATTAGAGAATAACCCCTTGCCTACCTTAGGGTAAGTCTAGACAAACCCTCCAGACTTCCATTTCCTTGCATTTAAAGAATGAGCTGAATGTTCATCACCATTGATCAAGCAAAATGCTTGTTAATTTGTTTCAAACAATTTAGTTGAGCTTCTTTCCACCCTGCAGGACCTTGCACCTTGATCCTTTCTAGCCCAATCCAGAAAAACAATCCAAAACTGCTCCTCTAAGGCTCCTGCAAGGAGTAACATCTACTGATCTCAGGGGAAGCATTTGCTTTCTAGATACCATACCCTTGTTTACCATGCTCTTATAGAAGAAAGGCCATTTTCTTCCCATACTTTTGGGGTATTTGCAAATCTTGTAGTCAGACTGTTCTTTCTATAACAGACTTTTCAGTTAGTCTTTCCTTATTAAAGTCTGAATTTGTTTTTGCTGCTGAGACAGGAAGGTAGGGTAAGGCTAAAACTGGAAAGGAGGCTTGGCAAGACCTGGGAACACAACCTAAGAAGAATTCCCAAATTCTTGCACATGGACCTCTCCCAAGAACAGGTTTTCAACAGGACGGCCTGGTTCTGACATTAGCCTGAGAAACAGGTGATACAAAAAGGACAGTCTAGATTATTTTTGCCATTGTGTTCTCTTTTGCATGATGACCCACCTTCACACTGTAGTGTATACTTTTTCTACTTTTACTTGGCTCAAACACACTCTGAAAATCTGCTTCTTTTCCTACCTTTAATAAAACTTTGCTACTGTTTGCACTTGTCTTGACCAATTTTTTGCTCAGGACCGAAAAAAATCTAGACTACCTCCAGAAAGAGACTCCAGTATCCTAAAGCCAGTAAAACTGTCTCCAGAGACACCTCTCCCACCTCTCTTCCATGCTTTCCTAAGCTGGACTGCTTGTCACACAATTTCAGAGGACCCAGTCTATGTGATGGTAGAGATGAATGGGGTCCCACTGTAGAGGAGATAGTGTGGCTACATAAGCCACAGAGGTATTCTTTAAATTTCAAGACTGAGCAATTTACTCTTGAGCTTTAAAATACATTAATAACTTTTAAGTTTTAGCAGGAAAACTACCCAAATTCCCCGATTTGACATACAAGGACTATTAACATTCAGTTTAATATTATTTCTGTAGCTTTATCCTTTTTTATTCATTGGATTTGCATTCTTAGGCAAAAGATAATTGCCTTTATTTTATAAATACTGGTATAAAAAAATCCATAGCAAAAAAATCATATTCAGTGATGAAATACACAATGCTTTTTCCAGAAATTAGGAATGAGACAAGGATTCTTAACTGGTTTTATATAACATTATGCTGCATGTGTTAAACAATGTAATAATGCAAAAAAAGAAAAAAGAAAGAAATGTGAAAGGATAGTAAAGGAAAGAACAAAGCTTTTGTTATTTGAATATAACATAACTATGTTCTGACAAGAAATAATTTATGAATCTCTTTTTTTTAAAGAAACATTTATTTATTTATTTTTTAAATACAAAATGGCCAACATATATATCTTACGATCATTGAAATAGGGGGAGAGGCTTGGCTCTGGGTGTCCCTGTCCCACGGTGGCCCCAGCATGGTTATGTTTACAGCGGAATGGGTCTAGTTCTCCCTCTCCACAGTCTGTGCTGACACTGACTCATGGGGAGAGGCTTGGTTCTGGATGTCCCGGTCCCATGGCAGCCCCAGCATGGCGCTCTTTCCATCAGGGCGGGTCTAGTTCTCCCTCTCCCTGAATCTCTTATTAGAATTAATCAGTTAATTTAACAAGGCTGCTGGATACTATATTAATATTTAAAAATCAGTTATATTTCTACATTCCAAAAAGTGAATAGAATAAAAATTTTAACGATATACTTTGCAAAAGCATTAAAAGTTATCAAATATCCACGCATAAATGAATTTCATATAAGATCTTTATAGAAAGCTTCAGAACATGGTAGAAAATGAAAGCAAAACAAAAGAGGGGAAGCTTTTTATCTAGCTGTGGTATGTTGACTGGTTTTGGTTTCCTACTAAATAGCTGAAATCTGAAAAAAATTATGAAATAAATATTGGGCAATAAGTGGTACAAGATTATAGTCCCTAAGATAAAAGAAACTAGTAAAAGGGTTATGGTGTATAGTAAAAAAAAAATACATATATACGCATATGAATATATAAATGAGTTAATTATACCCTTGTAGTAACCATATAGTAAAATACTTTATTTCCTTTAATGAAAGTGCTATTATTGTCAGAAATAAAGTTATAATACAGGCCATATCTTTTAAAGTTAAATAAGTGTGTATCCTGGAAGCTAGAAAATTTTTTGTCATATGTCTAAAATAATTGAATATGTGTGTTCATCAAAAGACATAAGCAAAAATGTTATAACAGTAGTAAAGCCCCACACTGGGGAAAAACTCAAATATTCTCGAATAGTAGCATGGATAAAGGAATTATTGAATATCAGATGACAATGAGAATAAACAGTCTCTAGCTACCCTCACCAGCACTGGTGCATCTCACAGCACAACACTGAGCAAAAGAAGCCTGGCATCAAAATAGTACATCTT
This sequence comes from Cuniculus paca, assembly GCA_004365215.1. Taxonomy (NCBI): domain Eukaryota; kingdom Metazoa; phylum Chordata; class Mammalia; order Rodentia; family Cuniculidae; genus Cuniculus; species Cuniculus paca. Next base: position 1,893 of record RJWT010001209.1, on the reverse strand, counting down.
TTTCATCTTCCTTCCATGAAAAGTAAAAAATAAAATAAATAACCAAATCAAATAAAGCAAAACTAATCAGCAAGAGTCTAGTGATCATCCTTGAGAACCCAAAGGAAATACAGTACTGGCAGTGCTTCCCTTTCTGATCTGGGCAATGTCTACACTGATGTTTTGAATTTGTGAAACCCATTGAGCAGTATCTTTATGATATATATCATTGTCTATATTTAAATTTTATTCCAATATCACATAAAAATACATACAGAGTTCTCCATACAAGTTGCTGATTAAAATTTGCTGTACATAATGGCAATTTAAGTAACCAGACTCTAAAATCTCTCAAACTTGTCAAAAGCATGAAACCAACAACTATCTCCCTCACAATTCCAGAGGCTGACAAGGATCTGCTGTCAGCACCTACTGAAGAGCAAGAGAAATTTGGCACATGTCATCAAGTCACTGAAATTTTCTATTTTTTTAAAAAATTGTTTGCCCCTCAGTTGAAGGCTAGGCCTAGACAAGATTAAAATAAAACTGCTCATTCTACAGTTTTACTTTCAAAAGTTTATTATATATATATTTTTTCTGTATTACTGTGAAGGGTTTGGTGCTTTTTGTGCCACAGCACATCTTCCTTTTCCCAGAAACATCTTCTATCCTTCAGAGCCTGGTCCTCCCTCTCTACTAGAATGGCTAAAGAGAAAAAAGTTTGCAGACACTGTGTTAGCAAGGATGTAATCAGCTAGAACTCTCCTACATCGTGGACTAAGTGAAGAACTGAGAAATTTCAACAGTCTCAGGAGCAGTCAAGGAAAATTTATTTCATGGAGAACACATTTGAGACCACATGGAACTTCCATTTAAGTAAAAGAGACAGACAATAAACAAAATAAGACATAGAGTGTATCAGATAGTAATAATGTTGTATAAAATAGAAAGCATAGGAAGAGGAGGAGGCAATGTTGAGGTTAAGAATGTGCAATTTTATTTGAGAATGTGGGATTTTAAAATATAGACAAAGAAAAATTTCCTGAGGTATCATTCTACAAAGAGCAAAGGAGATGAGGGAGTGGCTATGTGAATATTTTGCAGGCAATTGTTATGGTAAAGAGAAAAATAAGAGTAAAGACTTAGAGATAGGGCGATGCCTAGTGTTATGGTTTGTCTCTCCTCTGTCCTCCAAGGCTGTTATATTAAAGGCTTGGCTGTCAACCTATGGTGAGATGGTGGAAGCTTTGAGAAGTGAAATCACTGAGTATGGCCTGAGAGGGAATATGAGGATCCCAGCCTCTTCCTCTCTCTTTGCTTCCTGGTTGCAATGAGGTGAGCAGGATTGTTTTACCTACCATGAGATGCTGCCTCAAGACAGGCCATAAACAACAGAGCCAGAGGACATGAACCGAAACCCCTGGTACCACGAGTTAAGATAAATCTCTCTTCCTTTGTTCAGATATTTTGTCACAGGCACAGAAAGCTGACTGAAACATGTAGTATCATCAAAGCCTAGCCAGTGTTTCTGGATAGAGTAAATAAAGGGATGGTGCTCTAAGACAGGTCCCAGAAGTAAGGAAGGGAATAACAGGGGAGTCAAAGTTATAGAGTCTTATTTTTCTAAATATTGTGAAGCTGGGCATGATGGGGCACACTTATAATCTCAGTACTTAGCAAACAGAGGTAGGAGAATTGCTGCAAGTTCAAGACAGCTGGGACTACACTATATCCAGATAGAGGCCAGTCTGATTATATAGGGAGATCTTGTCTCAAAAAACGAGAAAAATATTGTGAAGTTTTCGTCTTTGATTGCAAAACTATCAAGAAGCAATTAGAAAATTCTAAGCAAAGAGGTGATAACAATCTGCAGGTATGGCTTTTAAAAGTCTAGTTTTTGTGCTAAGAAAGGGA